>MJUU01000994.1:70167-82924 GCA_002080025.1 Modiolus philippinarum
CAGATAGGGTTCGCCGTAAGCTACATATGGACCAAATATAAAGTTCCTACATCAATGGCTTCTGTATTAAAACTTGAGTTTACGTCGCCGTCGCCGTCATACTTTGCACGCCTATGTCTCGCTTTCGCGACTTTCGTCGCGGGCGAGACAAAAATCCCATTAAAATCCGATAAAAAATAAAAATTTTAGGCAATATTCTTATTTGCAACTTTGGCCGCTTTTGGCCCCTTAAAGCTCTGAAAAGAAACAAATTATCAGAAATCTAATTGCTAAGCACTATGTTAATTTTTCATAAGGTACCCATTGCAAAAAAATTGCATCTAATTCGGACAAAAAGTAAGAAATTAATATTTTTGAGATTTACCCCTTTTGGGTGCCATTTATCTCATGAACGGTACATCCGACGTAAAATCCGTTGGCTTACTACAGATTGGAAATTTTCTCAGGAGTACACAGATAGAAACCCCACCAAATTCTGATAAATAATAAAGACTCTACAGCCCAATATATGAAAACGCCAAATTTGTCCCTTTTTGGCCCCTTTTTTGAAAATGGGAGGGGCCACAATATTAAAAACATACCCAAGCCTTCCTTTTGTGCCAAGTAACATTGTGTTAAAAATTTAGTTAGGATTGATCAACTAGAACTTAAGTTATTGACCAAAAACAGAAGTGTCTACAGACAACGACCACGACGACAGCACTATACCATTATACGACCTCAAAATTTTTGCGGTCGTATAATAACCAGGGCACTTTGACCTGTTACTGCATCAATACATTTGTACGACTATGCCTCCTGAAACTTTTCCAAAAACTTATACGTAGGATTTTGTTTTAGTGAAAAATGTATTGAACTTCCAAGTTTGTTTGGTTTATCATGAAAAATTTGATATTTTTTGTAATATTTAACTGTAGCTATGTGTTGAAAGTCTCTTTTTGCTGAATAAAAAAATCTTTTAAATTTCCGTCTATACATCATTCATTTAACTTTTGAAAAAATTTTATTCCAAGTTTCACGGGAGTTTAAATACAGAGATAAAAAGTTAATGAATGGACAAGTGATGGTAATAGCTCTAACTGACTCTATAGTTAAGGAGGAAAAAAGTTATTGCAAATAAAATTACATAACATTAAATGTTCAGGATGTTTTAATGAACCCTTAAGCTTTGTGACCTTTAACTCTTATAAAACTTGCATAAATTTGATTTTTTTTCCCTTTTTTACCCTTTTTACAGATTCAGAGTAATTACTCAAAATACTTTGTTTGAGACCTTCAAACAAGGCAAATGATCACATGTACTACCTACCTGGAATGTGAAACAGAAAGTTATCTCCCACAGCTCGTATATGTCTGTTTTTCTCTAATATACATTTAGCCACAATATAGTAGAAATCTATTGGTATGGTTCCATGGTAATAAATTAATAATGCTGGTCCTTTGTCTGGGATCTTGTCTAATCCTTCTATTTCATAACCTAAAATGTATAAAACTGCCTACTGCCATATGTACATGCACACTGTATTTTTTAATTCAATTTATATATTTGAATCTTTTTTACAATTTGCACTTGAAGTTTTTTAACAACAATCTCTGAGATTAAAATGTTTGCTGGAATTTTTGAAACATGTTAGATTGGTCTACCTTTTTTCTCATTTAGGTAAACCACATTAAACAGTCATTATCAAACTGAAGGAGGGTACCAAAGTAATAAAAATTTCTTGTACTTCATCATTTTTGCAATATTTTGGTCATCAAAACAGATGCAATTAAAAACAAAATCTGTAAATTTGGTATTCGTTTTAACCCTTTCCTTCATGAGACTTGGCTGAAAAGTCAATTTCTGACCATTCTGAAGTTAGCTAGATAATCAAAATGGTCTAGTTTCTTTGAAATTCAACCAAAAAGGTTCATACTTGGTGGAAGTACATACTGGCCTAGTGTCTTCAGGAAAACGCTATCAAAAGCTGGTTCCTTGTTACCATGGAGACAAGTGGGGGCCTCAAGGGACCAAAAAATGCATTTTTTGACAATTTTTGTCCTCCAAAATCAGGTTTCATGTTTTTTTTTAAATCTACAGTACACACTACACCCAGCAAGTCACCAAAATTCAAAAATCTGCATCTGTAGCTATAGGCTAGGCTATCTAGGGAGGATGTATTGCCCCACACTTGCCTACTGGCTAGGGGGCTTACACCCCCTTCAAACCCCCCAAGGACAGTAGGGGGCACATCCCCCCTCTGGGACCCCCTGATATATCTTTTGAGCCCCCAGCTGTGCATGAAACACTATTTTTTTTGCCCAAGTTATATTTTGTTCAATTAGCCTATACCCTTATCATAGAACCTTAAAAACACCCTCCCATAGCCCTGTAAAAGATGGGCCTAAAGGCGTCAAAAGTTGTTTAAATGAAGGAAATGGTTAAAGGGACATGGAAATTCAGAAAGGAAGATAAATCGATACAAGAGCTGTCGCCGAATGGCAGCCAAATATACCCCCCGCTCATTGAAGCCTGAATCAATATGGTAAGAGCAAATTTAAGTTGGTGTGGACACAGTTCAAGTGTGGACACAATACAAGTATGGACACAATGATATTATCTTCAAGAAAGAACTTTTCACAAGGGTTCAAATATAATACTCTGTTGAAATCAGACAAATATAAAATTCACTTTTTTTAACTTGTTTAATATTTTACACAAAAATCTAAGCATTAGAAAAATTTCATTGCAACACTTTGAAAAAATTTCAACAGTTTGATTTCACAATATCTACGCTTTAAATTATTTCTTTGAAAAAAAAAGATCATTGCAGAAGGAATCAACAAAAGTCAAAGTCAAATTATCTCCCCTTCCTGGTTTTGTACAAAGATTACATTCCTTCATACACTTTTCCATATAGTGTCCTTCCTTTGTCTAAAGTTTCATTAAAATCCTACAAGTGGTTTAAGAAGAGTTGCTCTTACGAGGTTTGTACCCATACATGGGGAATCAACAAAAAGTCAGTCAAATTATCTCCCCTTCCTGATTTCAACCAATAATTATATTCCTTCATGCATATCTGCATATAGTGTTCTTCCTTTGTGTAAAGTTTCATCAAAATCCTTCAAGTGGTTTGAGAGGAGTTGCGCTTACAAGGTAACCCATACATATGGAATCGACGAAAAGTCAAAGTCGAATTATCTCCCGTTCCTGGTTTCCGACAATAATTATATTTCTTCATGCACATCTCCATGTAGTGCCCTTCCTTTGTGTAAAGTTTCATCAAAATCCTTCAAGTGGTTTAAGAGGAGTTGCGCTTACGAGAAGTGTGGACAGACAGACAGACAGACAGACGGACAGACAGACAGGGTGATTCCTATATACCCCCCAAACTTTGTTTGCGGGGGGTATAAAAAGGAAAACTCATATAGGTATCAATATAAAATTTGACTTTTTACAATATCTGGCTATTATTTTCCCAACGGAAACCAATAATCTGAAAACTCAGGACTGTTCCATTTAAATCTATCTGGGATGGGGGAACTCACCTTTTATATTTTTCTATTGGGTGTGGGGGTTAGACATAATTGTTTTTATGTTTGTTGGGGTCAACTCTCAAAAGTACTGTGGAAGTACTTTTATTCATGGACATCAATTTTCGTGGTTTTCGTAAATATATTTCTTGGGCACTTGAATTCACGGTTTCAAGTTCTAAGCATTAAAACTCCATTTAAAAAATACATTTCGTTGGGAACTCACTTTCGTGGTTAAAGCGAACCACTTAATCCATGAAAATTGGATCCCGCGTCACAGTTAATTCTAGCGGGTGGGCGGGGGGCAGGGTTTGGGGGTGGACATAATTAAATTGTGTCAGATTGTTCACAATGTCAGAATACTCTGGTTAAAAAACCATTAAAAAGCTGTCATTAGGACTTAAAAAATTATGTAGAATTTGACAGGATGTTGAATGAGACGCATGTCTCAATTTAATTTTTTCATTTTTTTTCTAGTGGTGGTGAGAAATTCTACAAGTAAATTCTGGTGTCAGGGGTAGGAAATTTCTTTAATTTTCTATTGGTGGTGGGGTATAAAATAAGTGCCATCCCCCAACCTTCCCAGGTAGTTTAAATGGAACAGCCCTAATTTAACTCAACTAGGATTCCTTTAAAGAATCAGATGACTGTGTATTTGTTTGAGAAGTAACAAGGTTCTTTCATTAGACAAATGTATTTTTCAGTATAAAGCTGGTTACTATCGCCCAAGTATTTTGGAGTATAATGATAATCAAAGTCATACACCAACTTCACAGTATACATTATAAAAGGGCTTTGTATTCCATTCATTTATCATTTGAAGTTAAATTCTAGTATGCATATCTTTCTTATCATGTAACATTACGTGCATGCTTGCCTAGGCACAATTTTGTTCTAACATTGCCAAACAAAGTCTAAAACATTAGCTACATTTTATCATACCATGCCAGATTCTAGCTTGTCCATCCCAGAATGCAGACACTGTTTTCCTAGCTCCATCCCAGAAATCATGACTGTATGCTTCTCTTAGTCGATGTCTGTAGTTATGAACATGTAGAAAGAGAGCAGATCCATACAGGAATAACAGGATAAATAGCGGTAACAGGAAAGAGATGACGATTGGGTATATTACCCATAATACCCACTTCCAGTAATCAATGTCAAGGTTATCTATTGATTGCCATACATATGCAAGATAAGGCAGAGTTCCATTCAACATACTCGTGTCTCTATGGTAACTAGGTGATGGAACCACTTAGTCTGCATATGTAGGCTCCCTGAAAAGGCAAAAACATATCAAAATGATCTAGGTCATTGAAAATTACACAACAGACAATCTGTTCTAACATGATTGCCGGTACTAAAATAAAATTTTATTTAAATTTCATCATGGTAGTATACATTTCAAAACAATAAATATTTTTGGTAATGGCGACCTTGTATCCCATTTCCTATTTATTTCACTATGAATAATTTTCTGGATCATTTTAATGATAATTTGTCTTTTTCTATCCTAAATGAACAGACAGCAAAAAAGTCCAGTTTGCAACAAATAAATAAATACCTAAGTAACTGTAAATATTGAACAAGTCAGGACCCAGTATAGATCCTTGAGGTACCCCTTTATGGATGTCAGCCCAGATGATCAGTATGCTCAGTGTTTTTCATTTTCAATGTCCAAAAGGCAGTTGTTTTCCACAATTACCAGGCTTTGGCATTCAAACCAAATATAAAAACAACCACCTGCCTCAATTGAAAGGTGGTTGTTATGAAAATAAAGGTGGTTGCTTTAACCACTTGCTTTAACCACCTTTAAACAGGAATGGAAAACAGTGATCCTTTTGACATTTATTTGCTGTTTTCTGTTACATAGATACCACTTACGAAGTAAAACTGAATTAAAAGAAACACCATATGCTGATAATTTAACAAGTGAAATTTCATGAGGTAGGCAGTCAAAAGTCTGATAGAGATCCATCAAATCTGCTAGTATGAACAGACTTTTATGGAGAGCTTCTTGCAAGTCCTCCAACTATCTGAGCAGCATGTTCTAACATCCATGACCTTGCCTAAATGCATAAAGATAAGGATCAATTACTTGTACTTTTTGAAGTAGTACATGTAGTATACAGGATAAGTTTGAAAAATAACAAAGATTCATGACGGTTTATTTTAGAGCTAGAATATTACTGACAGCCCATGGACAATCTAAACTTACAATATATAGGTCCCTGCACTGCAAACTGAAATCCTGAAATTCATGACTCAATGTAGCCTTTTTATATGGACTTCTTGCAAAAAAGCCACACAAATTTTATGTTATTCAGGAAAAACTGAAATGACTGGAAAAGTTTGCAAGATATGTGTATTTACAATGTGTAATCACAAGACCGATAAAACATAACTATATACCTCTACATTCTGATGGTTTTCACTTTAAAAAGCAGCTCTCTACTCAACTCAAGATACCTAATTGATGACAGAACCAATAAACAAAAGCAGGATAGATAACTCTACCATATAAGATATTTAGTTTGGAAGTTCATTTTAGTTTCACAAGATACTACAAATCTGAACAGTGCTATAGTATACAGTCAAACTTGCCTTAGCGGTCACCTTGAATAAGCAGCCACTTCATTTTAAAGGTCACCTTTTATAGTTCCCTTCGTAGTATATTTCATATAGATTAAACCTGATTTTAAAGGCCACGTTTCTTAAAAGGCTAGTTTGACTCCTTCCCAAAGGTGACCTCTTATATCAAGTTTCACTGTATAAGGGTCCATATCTTTAAAAAACACAGTACAACAAATATTACAGGACAATTATGACAAAACAATTTCACATACAAATTGATATCTTACATATTATGACCAAAATATTCTACCAAAACAAGTTCCTTGCAGAAGGCCACTAGTCTGAAACAGTGGATGACTTGTCTTAAACAGTGAGCGAGATATCTTGTATAGTGAGGCATGGGCCACTAGTCTGGTTGGCATTTTGACTAAAGAGGGACTTAACCTGATACCGTCCTACCTATTCTTCTTCTTCTTCTTCTTCCAATAATAGACTGGATTCAATTGTTGACTGTGAGTGTCCTGTTGTTAAAATTCCGCAGGCCCATCGGGAACAGACGAGTACCTAGCAAGCTCTGCACTATGTACAAAAACTGTATTTACATGGCTAAAACTATATACACTTACTTCTGTCACTAGTATTCGTAGAGGGGTTCTGGTAGTCGCTGGATCCTACTCCTGAACTCCTCTAGACTGTCTGCATCGGTGATATAGGTTGGCAGAAGGTTCCACTCCCTGATGGTACAAGGGAAAAAGGAGAACTTGATACATCCTTCTGTGCCACTGGTTGGTATAGGCGGTTGGAACCTCTTGTCCTTCTGTCCCCGTTTCTGATGACACCAGTCTGTACTTCAACAATCTCCTGTGTGATCTTATACATGAAGATGAGTAGGTTGGTATAGCGACGTTGTTGAAGTGTTTGCCATTTCAAGGTTTGTACCATATGGGAAACGCATCCCAGTTTGTGGTCTCTATAATTGTTATGGACAAACCGAGCAGCTCTCCTCTGCACCTGTTCGAGTTTATAGATCTCAGTTGTGGAGTGTGGATCCCACACAGATGAGGTGTATTCTAGGGTCAGACTTGTAATAGTGGTGAATGCAGTGGCCTTGACTGATTTGGGACAGTCTCTGATGACTGTGCATTTCTGAGGATGAAAATTAAACTCATCTGCCATTCCTCTTCCCATTTCTGAAGTGCTGAAAGATCTTTTTGCAGCAGCTCTGAGTCCTTCTGATGTTTAACCTCAAGAAAAAGGAGGCAGTCATCTGCAAATAAGCATGCTTCTGGTGAGGTGGTAACATCCAGTAAGTCATTTATAAATGACAGAAAGAGTAAGGGACCATGCACTGTACCCTGTGGTACCCCTGAGATTACATCTTTCTCAGATGACTTCACTCCATCAAGGAGCAATTGTTGTTCCCGATTCCTAAGGAAAGAAGAAATCAAGGCCAGTGTAGATCCGCCAACCCTGTAGTACTCAAGTTTATGCAGAAGTCTACAATAAGGGACTTTGTCGAAAGCCTTGGCAAAGTCAAGTTGTATGACTTCGACTTGTCCTCATGTAAGGCTCAGGGCTATCATCTTAATTGTCGTCACCAGTTGTGTCTCACAGGATCGTGTATCTGAACCCATGCTGCTTGTCAGTGAGGATTTCATGTCTATCGTAATAGCCCATAATGCTCCTGTTGATGAAATGCTCAAGAGTCTTACAGACTACTAACTGATGTTAAGGATGCTGGTCTGTAGTTAGATGCTAGACGTTTCTGGCCTTTATTGAATGCAGGAACAATATGTGCATCACTCCAATCTGATGGTAAATCGCCTTTGGCAATCGAAAACTGGTAAAGAGAAGTCAGGACGGATGGGTATTTTCACTGGCGACCATGGCCGAACACCACCGACCACCCTATTCTTATTTTCTATTATAATTTCCTGTTTTTTTGTTCAATTTTCTGTTTTCAATCAGGATTTGTGTTTTTCATTTGAAAACAATAAAAAATAATGGATGTGTTTGCATTTGTTAAACTGCAAAATGTAGACCACAGCCGACCACACTTTCATAAACAATACCACTGACTTTACTAATACATGTACATGTATTATTATTTTCTATTGTTTTCTTGTGTTTTTGTTTGTTTTTTTTCTTTGGTCTCAAATCACGATTTATGTTTGTCTTATTTGTTTAGATTTAAAGTGTGCATTTTCTTCTTGGTGACATTCAATCTAGTTACTATTCCTGTGTATTAATTTGTTCTTTATTTTTGCATGGTATTCTGTTTTGTATTTCTGTCATGTTGCATTAGTTAAAGTGTGTGATACATACCCAATGAAAAGATAAAATAAAGACATAGTGACATCTTAAAATAATAAGAAATTCTGAAACTTTATTTAATGGATCTGTTTATGAAATTTTATGCGGTCAACGGTCTTCATTTGCATATTTAGGCTACTCTGTATTATTAATATCTGAAAAGTTTCTTAATAAATAAAATAGCATGATAGTAAATTAGTATATTTTTAAATTCTAGTGCTTGTTTAAGTGGTCAATTTATAATTTTTAAGTGGTCAGCAGTGAAAATACCTACTGGTCAGGACTGCTGATAGTTCTTCTGTTGCATTTTTTTAAATGAAAGATGGGATGCAATCAGGCCCTGTGGCTTTATATGGGTTCAAACTTATTAGTAGTTTAAGTACTCCCTTGTTGTTGTTAATTATATCTTCCATTATTGGGTATTTGTTTAGTCCTTTACTTGGCATAGATGTTGTATCTCCTTTAGTATATACAGAATGAAACTGTTCGTTCAATATTTCAGCTTTTGATGAAGGTTCACTATGTATAAATCTGTCTTTGTTTTTTAGTGGTGCTACTCCTGAAGTATCCTGCGTTTTACTCTTTATGGCTGTCCAGAATCGTTTGGGGTTTTCCATATGGTCGCTACTGATGACATCATTCATGTATTTCTTGTAGGCTGATAATAGTTCTCGTTATGTTTTTGCTTTTATCTTTTGGTATCTATTCCAATCTGAAGGGTTTGATGTTTTCTTAGCTTTGCTGTTGGCTCTTTGTTTTCTACGGGTTGCTCTTCTGATGTTGCCATCAACCCATGGATGGGTTTGTCTTGCCAGTGTTCTCTTGGTTGGTACATGTTTGTTGATTGTTTTGGCTATTTCGTCTTTAATGTTGATCCACATCTCGTCGACTGATGTAAATGACAGAGTCAGAAAGGCTGAACTATAGGAGTTTCCGCCGTGACATCATGCTCGAAAAAATTACCTTGGTCATGTTGGTTGGCAAGAAATTGTTGTCACTGATTAGGGTCATAAAATTGTCATTTTCAATTAACTAGTAAGAATTTGTTATTTGAAATAAATGAATAATTCCTTTTTATCTAAATTATGGAATGTTTACATTTTTACAGGATGTAGAAATTTTCAGCATTTTATTTTCAATAAGTATAAAATTAGCGTATTTGTAAACCATATGAAATAAATAAAAGTGACAACAAAAGTCCGAATCGACCAAAGGAAGAGACCAGTAAGGAAAATCCGTATAACATTCGACTGAATCAGGGGAACACAATCCGACACAGAACATTTTAGGCAAGCCGTCATATTCCCGACTTGGAACGGGCATTTTATAAATAAAATGGTGGGTTAAACCAGGTTTATTGATGCATCAACCTCCCGCTGATATGACGACTAACTATAGCTTCTGTGTGCCCAGATTGTGTTAATTGTCAAAGCCATAATATTGTCAGGGCGAACTACACTATTTCAATACGCCAATGTTTGACAGACCTCGAAAATAGTATTATAAACAAGAGCTGTCGCCAAATGGCAGCCAAATATACCCCCTGCTCATTGAACCCTGAATCGATATGGTAAGTGCAAAATTAAGTTGGTGTGGACACAATACAGCTGTGGACACAGTACAAGTGTGGNCAAGATCATAGAATATTTCTAGGTGAATGACGGAGAGCAAAGAACAGTTGAAAAAACATGATTAAGTTGCATAACAAGCTAGAACGGATCGAATGAAATACGACCAAATACTGAAAATTCTCTGTTTTGACTATGGACAAAATTAACCGGAACGTTTCAATTCATTTTCATTTTCTTATTTGACCATACAACATATGGTTTAAATGTATTTATTTTATCGTGTTGGTTATCTGTTAACGGAAAAGAAGTTCCTGCACCTAGGAAAATTCATTTCTATATTACACTACAAACCTATTTGTCCTAATCTTGGATGGAAAAGTCCTGATATTCGCTGGAAAGCCTAATAATTAGGATTTTTCCCCTGAAAATTAGACAGTCCGTCAAAGATTTGTACTTTCCTGTGAAAATTCGTCATGTCCTGTGAATATTCGGATTTCCAGCGAAAATTCGGACTTTCCGTCGAAAATGTGACGGTCTGCATAGCAACGGTTACCTGTACACTCGATAGATAGATCTAGTCTCGACCACGCGTACGTGTGTAGATATCAGCAATAGATGATGAATGTTCATCATCAGTTTTTCAAAAAGTTAAAACAGTAAATCAAATTTATTATAAAAACTGTGAAATTGTGTATTCCCGAGGTACGACAGTTTCTGAACGTTGTTATGTCTCGGTTGAACAATCTTTTGTAGCCAGATGAGAACAAAACAACCCCAATGTAATCAATTTTATTTATTAAGTCCTGTAATGTCTTTAAATCGTGATAAAAATCAGCTTTTCTTCACCTTCCTCGTGGATTTGTGTATTCGCCAGTATTCATGGGAGATAATCAAACTTACCTGTGTATTGAGTGGATAAAACCAAGTACACAAACCCGATTAAAAACGGATTTTTGTGCATTGTTTGTGAAGTCATCGATATGTCTGTAAATTGATTTTCAAAATAAATGGTCTTTATTCTCGTTTTAAAAATGTACACAGTGATCTAAAATTTATCAGTCCTTTCTTTTACAGGTCTTTTAAGTAGGAATTTCGTTTGCATGCATTTTGTTATTTTTTTACCAACGTTGTGTTGAGTTTCTTTGAAATAATACAGACATAAGATGTATCTATATGTCTCTGGAAATATGTATAGGTCATATTTTTATCATCTCTTTGCTATAGGTAATAAATTGTGCAATCACCATTTTTCCTTTTAATTTTTCGTTTTGATTTTATGTCGGAACTATTAGCCCAAGGTCGGAATAATTGTATCATCCATGGCTTGTCAATAAATTTGTCTCCATTTAGACGACAACAGATGACGCCACGCCAACTACCACATTGAAATTTTCAAATCAAAGACATACAGGAAACTCAACCTTCATACCTTGTTTATGATAACAGCCCAGAGAGTGACTTGCTTTGGAAACGTTGGCCCTTTTAACATTTTTCTTTACCGATAGGTGAATCCTTTTAGTTTTACAAAAAACATGCAAGAAGACAGAGACTTTACCAGGAGAAAGTTAGAAATGCTGGGACTAAAACATGTTATGAACTGATAGTTTACTGTGTTGGTGTAGTAAAAAAGATTAAGGCCGTTAGTCGTTTTTAAGATACACGTATTTCAGGAATCAAGCTATCTCATCATGCCTGGGAAACTTGGTGGTCTCAACCGAATTTTACAACAGGAAGTTAATTAATACAAAGCGACAGACCCTGTTTTTAAAAATCAGGGAATGTCATTCCATGTAAAACTGGACAAGGATCTAAAATATAACTAAAACAAATTCTGCGTTTTAAGACAGAAATCGTGTTTATTGTCATGATTGTAGTCAGCCACTTCGGGGCGATCATAAAGAAAAAAAAATTCAATAGAAAAGGGCTTTTGATTTATTAAAACTTATTTGCGCTTATTAATTTCCGGACGCCGGGTTTTTGGTTGAGAATATCGAGTTTCCCAGGAGTAGTGTATCTACATGCATTTCTGTAACATAAATTTTGTAATATTACTTTTGAATTCAACTCTATATATAGTCTCATAACTCAATTATATAGATGCACACCAAGCACATGATTTTTTTTCTCTGGAGAGGCTAACACACGCTTGCACGGGATATTATAAGCTGTTTGAAACGGTAGTTTTTCAATTATTTTGTTTAGAGAAATATCATTATATATTTTTTTTTTGTATCTAACTACACATTAGTCGTTTATTTGTGGATGTTCCTCTGTTTATTCAATCATTATACAGTACATGCCACCGTGTATGGTGGAATATACACAGGTGTCAATGTACCTGTAGCCTAGGTATGAAACATACTTCTCTGGTTGAAGTAAAGTGCGTTGTACTTGTTCCATAATGCGTTTGTTCCAATACGCGAGAAAAAGTATTTTACGATATATTCGTTTCATCTAAATATACATACTTGATTTCATGTCGAGTTTTCACATGCAGTGCGGTTTTCAAAATAAACAACAAAAAACCAAAAAAACCAAACATACAAAAAAACAAACAAAAACACAAAAACAAATTAGGTTTCAGGTCAATTTATGTATTAACTTGCCATGTTTGTCTTGATTCTACATGATTTATTAATTATTATGATTAAAAAAATAATTATAATCACTGTAACCGTGTCTAGATTTTATACTTTGGTTCGACTTTGTAATGCATTTTTAGGTATTTCAACCTAACGGCGTTTTGCATTTGCGCCGATTTTTTCTTTCATTTTCGCCGATTATTT
>MJUU01000996.1:6908-25451 GCA_002080025.1 Modiolus philippinarum
CACTTCCGGTATGCACACATGGGGCTACGCCCACTTCCGGTCGGGCACGCGTCATGGACTAAGGTCAACCGAGACCCTTGCAGGGTCACGTGTTCTTCCAACACGGCATTTCCGGTCAATAGGCCCGACTAGGGCTTCATATAAGACCACTTCCGGTTGCGCATGCGTAGTAAAAACACTTCGTGTTCCGGTCACGTGACTTCCGCTTCCGGTCACGTGACTTCTATCACGTCACTTCCGCTCTACGTCACTTCCGGTGACGTCACTTCCGGCTCCACCACGCTCCACCACCTCAAATCATAATTTGTTCGTCCCTATATACTACTATGGAACAACGATTTTATTGTTGTTCTTCATCTTGATGTCACCATGAGGTCTCCGACAATGAGCTTTGCTCATATCACACAGTACGTTCAAGACGGCCCCTAGCACCGGTTTGAGTGGAATTCATTGCTAGATGTCGAGCAATGCTACATCAATCTTTTTTCATGTCATGGTTTGACATGCCATAACCTTGCTTTAACTGAATAGTTGTTGTATCACAGAGGTGTTTTTCCCAATTTTTGTTGAAGTCGGTATATGTTGTGTGGCTATCTTTTTAAGTAGATTGGAGATATTTAGATTTTTATTCAAGTAACTGTGCTAATGTGAACACTTTTTTGTGAATGAACAAATTATCTTTTAATAAATCAAAATACGAAAGAGTCTGAAGCGAGTTATCGTTTTCAGACGCTAAAACTTCATCATTTTCATCTTTTATATGTTTCAATAAATAGTTGGTCAAACAAGGAGCATTATATAATACGTTTTGTGCAAAATTTTTACTATTGATTGCAATGCATTTTGCTATCAGGAGGTAGTTGTACTTTTTTTTTACTTCTGTGGACGTTATTTTGTGTATTTTTGGCCACATTTGTAAGCCTTAAATTTACAAAAGACACAAGCAGACCAATCTATTCTTGGTGATTTGGACTTGTCAGGACTTGGCTATTCACTAGCGGGATATTGTCTGAATCCATTTAACTGTCCTATGAAAAGAAAAAAAGAGGCAGTAAAATAATTGCTGGTTGAATTATACAGTTGTTCTGACATGGAAACAACATCATCGTTTGAAAGAGGGTCTTTCCCTTTTGAAGATGGGACTGTTACTTTAACAGGAATGGATTATTCAGATATACCTTGTAATAAATATAACAAATAATATATACAAAGCTTATTTCTATCAAAAAAAATCTTTTCATGAGCACCATTCGATACTTTATAAGGAATGCATTCTTAGAAAAGCACAAATCTAATTATCAATGCACGAAATAATATTATCAGATCAGGTAAAAATGTATATTTACATGTAAATGTACAAATGAATATTGGTAAGGGATATCTAGTTAATTCCGGCATGTTCATAGTTTCAGATAAAAACGATAATTTACTGTTAAAAATGTTTTTAAGCGTTGCTTTTTCTTTAGAAATTGATTCATATTGTTCATATTATATAATACAAAAACAAAATTCATATAATAAGTAAAGCCCTCACAAAAAAGTAAAACAATAAGAGTCCGCAGGAAACTTCTAAAAATCGACATTTTTTCTTAGATAAAATACAATTTATTTTAAAAACTTTATAGTTGTTATGTTGTATAGCTTTAACTTTATAAATAAAATATAGATCAACTCACATAAAAGTTCATTTACAACAGTTCTAATCGATTCCCCCGCAGTACCGTACATATCAGTTTTCACCAAAACTTTAAAATAAATGTCAATTTACAGAAAAACGTACCATACGATTTCGTTACGACCGCTTAAAACTGATAATATAATCATTTGACTTTCATTTAAAACAAGAATTACCTGCATGTCAAGTCGAAAACTAATCGTCTTTTTCATTAATTGCTACCCTACTATAAAAAAAATACTGAGGCTTCATTCCGTGTATGGCACTCGGTAGTATATTAATTCCTTGGTACTGGATTTAGCATCCTATTTCGACATTTTTGTTAATGAGTACTTTTTTTTACTACTTTTTGGATTTGGGCTTTCCTCAATATTTGATTTTAATACTGCTGATGAGAGGTTACTCCTTGAAAAACGTGTACAGCATATCGAAATTTACTGTTTATTATACAACTTTGGGATAATCTGTCAGACAGAATCATCGATCCATTTATATGAAGAAGCTAAAAATGATATCGTTATATTGTTTCCGTGGCATGACTGACAGTTTCTGTGACAATATTTTCGGTTTGTTTATGAAATTCAATGAATGGATGACAGCTGTGACAGAGAAAAGACATCATTTACCATGAGGTTTGCTAAATATGCTAGACTTGTATACACCGATCACGTATTATTGTTTAATTAAAAAAGATTATTTGGAAAGCCAATAGTGAGAGAAATTGGCTTCAGATACCTGAATTATTTCAGAGACCTGCCATGTATTTGTAGAGACTTCTTCTCTTGTGCATTTACTCAATATCCTATGTTTGTTTACTTGAATTATTGTGTGTTCCCTGATAGTGACAATCTCAGATTGGACTGCATGATCTCTGATACAGACCATCTCAAATAAAAACAATCACCTGGGACATGGTTTTAGACTTTATATACTACAACAGACCTCTTTCTTATGGCATTTGAGGTTGGACTGTGTGTTTTCAAGATTTCAAGATTATTAAATTGACTCAGACATATAACATACATGTATGTAACATGAGCAACACAAATTATAATTTATAAAACAACAACAGTAGAATACCGAAGGAACAAGGGAAGCGATGACTACAAAAATCGACATCAGGTGCTCCGAAACAGTAAGCATGTCCTACTCTACAAGTGGCATCCGTCGCACTATCATTGAGTCAATCCAGCGCTGAGTCTAAACCCGGTTATGTCAAATCCGTAAAGACGTGAATTCTAGCTGAAAATGTTAGTAGTATAACGGGTTAACTTAGGACAATTTTGACGAGGAGCCCCATAGTGCATTCTTTGTAAAATATTTCTGGAATACCCTAATTTTACCTAAAATATGCAAATGAGCTCCGGCTCTAACATTGACGTATGTAGTGGGCACTGTAACAGTTATTGACGAGGTGCTTTTGTATATTAGTGTGTCATTGGCCTCATCCTAACCCTGTTTTAGGTATTGTCACTGGTTTTGCCTACTGGTCTCGTCTTTATCCCATATTTGGCCTCGCTTTTACCCTAACACTAATCTATTTTTTACTACACCTTCATATCCATTGTCTCTTTAATCCAGTGACTTTACTCTTTTGTCAGTGTTGAACTTTTATATAGTGTGTCATTGACCTTTGGCCTCACTCTAACCCTGTCAATGGTCTCACCCTTCCTCTATCCAGGATACCTTCCAAGATCTCGCCTTCAACTTAGGTCTCACCCTACTACTGTCTATGGTATTTTCAATGGTCTTGTTGTCTTTATCCTAAACCTAACCCTAACCTTTAACCTTACACTTATCCTTGTACTGACCCTAACTTTTCTGTTGTTAGATCAGTAATGTTGTTTTTGTTCATGACTAACCCTAACCATTCCTTTTGCAGTTTTTTCTATACCTCAAAAGTTACTTTTCATTTTCAAACTTATTTGAGTTTACTCTCTTTTATCCAACCTTAACCTAAGTTGCTGTGACAATTTTTTATTTTTTGTTTGTTTGCTTGACTATTACTTTGTTTTGTTTTTCTCTTTGCATTTTAGTTGTTTTGTTTTGTTTTTGTTTTTAGATGAATTGATTTGTTTTGCTTTGCTTTGTTTTAATTGTTTTATTTGTTTCGTTTGCTTTGTTTGTTTGTTTTTTGTTTATTTGTTTATTTATTTTTTGTTTTTTTTTTTACTTTTGCTTTTTTTCTCTTGTTTTTTTTTAGATCTTCTACACGTATCCCTTTTTAATGAAACCTTGAAATAAACAATATATGTGTTGTGTACAAGTTGTAAGTACAAATTATAATTTGTACAAAAATTTTGTACAAATAATAATTTGTATTTTCAGTTTGTACAAATTACAATTTGTACAAAATTAGCTAGTACAAATTATAATTTGTACAAAATTAGCCCAAAAATCACTTACGACTTGTACAAATCTGGCATCATTTGCTTAACTTTGTTTCAAATGATGAAATTAATGAATATGTTTAGCCAATGATGAAATTAATGAAAATTTTTTTTTGATTTAATGTTATAGAGCACATGGGAAAATTTCACTAAATTTTGAATGATTTATTTCTGTTAAGGTAGTTTGCCACCTTTGAATGAAAGTACATGTAATGAGTATTTCATAAAATGTTCTGAATTTACATGTAACTGGTGGTTGACAATCAGCAAGAAAAAATAATAGGTTCATGTGCTTGATTTTGAGATACAAACACAAAATATATGTATTTTACATTTTATGATATGGAAAAAGGCAGAGGAGTCTGCATATGTCAGAAATGAACGGTAATAACTACCTTAATAAAAAGTATTATCAGGGCAAGTCGTGAACCATGACAATAAAAATTACAGAAATGAACATATGTCAAATTTCCATAGCCCCGACATCCTTGAAAGGGATTGATGAAAACAGTAAAGGCACGTTAAACTATAACACAAGAGGAACTTCAATCACGATTGTCACATGGAGAATTTTTAATCCGAGTACAACGTTCTTGTGTCAAAATATCGCCCAATCGGCACGAACATCAACCCGAGAATATTGTTTGCGGGTCAAAATTTCACTCCCCATTTTTGCAGGAGTGACAAGAACAACTCGAGATCAAAGATAGCGGAAAAGACAGTGATGTGCCAATGCAAGCCGTACCAATGGCGCATAACACGCTTCTGATCCCTTGCGTAGGCGGCAGTAGGTCTCAGCACTTGCCAATATACATCAATAAAGCCAACCAGAACATATGCAGGCCTCATGGTGACTTCAAGATGAAGAACAACAAAAAAGCGTTGTTCCCAAAGACGGCCATGATCTTTGAATTGGTGTACTTGTCATACACATCTAACTTTCATGAATTTGTTGAAAGCAATCGAGTTAAACAAGGTTTTGTATTGCTCTGACAACAATATTCGTACATAAAATTTCATACTACAAATTAAGTAAAATTGTCTGACCTGCTCTATCATATTAAAATAAAACATATTTTCATTACCTTCATCATTTGCTTAACATATTTTAATTAATTTCATCATTTGAAAGAAAGTTGAGCAAATGACTGAAGTCTTGTACAAGGTGTAAGTGATTTTTGGGCTAATATTGTATAAATTATAATTTGTACGAGCTAATTTTGTACAAATTGTAATTTGTACAAACTGAAAATACAAATTATAATTTGTACAAAATTTTTGTACAAATTACAATTTATACAAAATTACAACTTGTACACAACATATGCATTTTATCATCTCCGTCATCAAATAGACAAACATGGGTCGGAGAACATCCACATTTTTCCTTTACAATTTAAAATCCATTAAGTTATTACAGTAATCAGTTATTATGACTCTTTTATCAAACACTAGTCTGTTATCTTTTTTTCTGGTTGACGGTTAGTAGTTTGAGTTGTCTCTTATGATTTTGAAGTCAACTTTCACAGTCTGTACATTGTCTTTTCGTTTGATGACCATGTCCTTAATCGTATCAAAATTGATTAGTTGACTGTTTTTGAAGACCAGTGTCAACCTTTTACTTTACATACGGTTGTTATTTCATGTTGTCCAGTAACTTTATATCCATAATTTTTTGGTCCACAAGCTACTTCATTCGTGAGATCTCCTAAATAATCTCCTAGGTCTGGTTTCGATTCCCCAGGTTTGGAGGAAAACACGATGGAATCTGTGTCGGCTTATAAGGATCGCCTGTCAAACTTCTCCAAATAGCTGTACAATTTCAATCGAGCATGAGCAGTCGTATATGCTGCAATGACCACATTGTTTCGTCCAGTTTCCTCGATGAAATCATCTTTGAATAGGTATCTTATACTATCCATTGTCTCACATAAGAAACTTATCACTTTTCAAGATATCCAGATATTTTTTTCATTTCGTTACAATATTCCATTTTAAGCATGTTTGATCTTTGTCCAAATTTTCCCAAGAAACTATTCAACATGAGTTTTGCTAAGGCTCTTAATCCGGGATTTTTCTGTATCTACTCGCATGTTAGGTGAATTCCATCTTTCTCGTAGTATTCTCTAATGTATCTCCATTTGTCGTCTTCAGTTAGGCACCAGTCGGGCCAACCACTGGCCTCTTGTTTCATTTTCACGAATGTGTTGATATATTCTGTAAAGAGTCCTCCCATTTTCGTGTTTGGATCATATTGTTCTATGTTTTCAAAATGCCGGACTTCGTATATATATATGTTGAACGACATAACCTTCTTCTAATACCTTCTTCAGTTATCACTAACCAAAGTCCTTGTCAAGCCTCTTTCTTCATCTGTATGTTGACATGGTATTTGTTGATTGGTTTCAGCACACGTTCTATACAAGGTGAACAATAACTTGTTGCTGATTTTGGCTGGGAACTCTCGGTGGCAATACTTGGCATTTGATTAACTCTTCATATTTCTGGATATCGTCGAATTGTTAGTGATTCTGCGTGGATGTCCTAAAGGAATTTTTCCTGTTTTGTTGATATATAGGGAATAATACATGGCAAAATCTGTATTAGATGCCGTATCAACCCGAGATTCCAATATCACCTAGAGGGCCGAAGGTTGAGAGTTGATACGGCATCTGATACAGATTTTGACATGTTTTATACGCTTTATCATATATTTCAACAACTGAAAAGGTCCTTGTATTTTGTTTTATTTGCAACGTTGTATGACCAATCGATTAGTGTTTGTTTACCTAAATACTGTTTTTACAAATCAAATAAAAGTATTTGGAATATACAGATTTCTTACTGTGGATTTTTTTTATTGAAGCTGTTGCAATCATTTCTTGAAGGATTTTTATGGAAAGACGCAAAATGACATCCGTTTTTTTTTGTTTTGGTCGAATATTATATTCTTTTGATTTAATCATAAAGTGAAGAATTAACGATATCACTTTAGATCACTTTTTCACTCTTTATCTAAATCTCAAGAAAATAAAAATTATGTACACATAGGCCGAATAGAATAAACTAATTATAAAAAAATTGTGAATCTTTTGCCATATAGTTCATTTAAAAAAACGCCATACAAACAGTTTTCAAAAACTGCTGCTTAGTACACTAAAATTATTTATTCCGAATACTTTTGATCCAAAACTATACCCTCATCATAAGAAATTATGATTTTAAAAGTTTCCTCTGTCTCTGCATTAAAATCTTATAATCGTTTGCTTGCTTTCAAGATGTAAAGAACAATAAAATTGCTTTACTATACGCATTATCGTGAAATTATTGTATGACATCACTTTTTGAATTTATGTAATACTAACTAAATATATGATAAACGGATATAACAACGTGACATAGTAATTAATGCATTCATCTTTGGACGTATCTTTATACAGCGTTAAGGCTTCCGTTTTTCCACCATAAAAAGCATCTCTAGGTTCTAGAGGGTTCGCGGAATCCAAGGAATCAATGAGGCGTTGTATGTATGGATCAATCTGTACGTCTTTATCGAACTCACATTCTTATTTTTCCACATAAGTATCCTTGCTGTTCAATATATCGTTTCTTTTCCAACGTGCGTTGATACAATTCTTCCATCGTCATATTATTCATTGACAGTAGCAGCACTATAGTAACTTAAACATCCATGCCAGAAGCATCGATGATATTCAAACACATGATTGTCATAAAACCCATCCACTTTATCGGGTCCAATTTGTTTCTCTCCACAATTACGCGCGTGCTGTATCTTTATGTTATTGGCTGCAGAAATTCACTGTAATCACTACATTGCTTTCAATGAATGTTTCTCATAAGGAAGGTATCCATGTGCGGGAATTATACCTATGGTATCCGGTTTTAAGAACAATATACGGAAGACGAGGTTGCAGGCAGATGCAATAAAAAGGGTCTATAGCTCCTCGAGTATCTACAGTTGTCATCTCAATGAATAATTCACTGAACGTCGAACAAGCTTGTCCCAGTATATTTACATCAGAACGACAATAGCTCAGCAGTTCTTCTTGACAATTAAACGTTAAATCCATGTTTTCGTTGTACCATTTCAGGTTTCATTTATCCGGTTGATAAAACTTAACATCTTGTAAATGATTCAAGATGGCAGCTTGATCCTCTTTGGTATTGAATAAGTGCGGAAAATATCCCTTTTGTAGTGCTTTCAGTCTAAACATTTTTGGTAGTTTGGATAAGAAAAGTCATGGAATCAATCATCCGAATGTTACAGGTTGGTATTCTGATGGCTATATTTTTTTGTAAATTTCTTATATTTTTTGAAAACATCAGCATAAGTATGAACAAAGAAGTATATTGTATAACAAGTAGAATGTATAATTAAATATTTTCTTCCCCAAGTGCAGCAGACACAACTCTCCATTTCTCAATTGATTGCTCCCTTTTTGCATATGAGATCAATCAACTGGACTTTTTTTCAATATTAATTTCTTTTTTATTATTTCAAACACTCGCTTTAGTTTTGGTTTTTTCATTCTTTTGTTTACAGGTGAATATGAAAAAATTAACAATTAATAGAATGTTTTCTACAGCCATGTCAAAATGTTCAGAGTCAAATCCAAGAATTATCTCTCTTGGATTGTAAGGAAATCTGATACCTTTTGAATTGAAAAAATCACTTAATGAAAGCTAGATATTTTTAACAATGATGGCTATATTCTTAGTTCCATTAGGAATCACTTCCGGTAATATGCCATGACGAATCAGGTAATTCAGAATAGGATAACTGTCGTATCCTTTGAAATTATGACAGATTGCAGTAGCTTCATTGTTTTGTCCAGTGAACAACCAAGTGGCCCCAGCGAACACAATTTCATTTTTTCTACATTCCTCACACATACTAGTTTCATTAATGGCATTATTCAAACACTTTAAACCTGTTTTATGCGCAACACACAAATTAGGTTGATGTTCGTAAACTCCACATTTCATTTGTTTACAGTTGGTACATTTACCTGTCTCATCGGGTACATATCCTTGTTCACACTACACTAGATCCTCCTGTGTACATTCAAAGTCAAAGAAAATGTGCGTTTGATTATCCGATCGTTTGCGTTGACTTGCAGTAAGCATAACGCACTGGTGTCCTTTTGGATAAAAAATCTTTACACACCTGACAGTAGGTGTTTTCACATGTATGACGTTTATTCAATTGTTTATTCACAGTTTGTCCACAGTCTGTAAACATAGAACAATATGATTCAAACACAAAAATGGGAGGACTCTTTACAGAATATATCAACACATTCGTGAAAATGAAACATGAGGCCAGTGGTTGGCCCGACTGATGCCTAACTGAAGACTACAAATGGAGATACATTAGAGAACACTACAAGAAAGAAGGAATTCACCTAACATACGAGAGGACACAGAAAAAACCAGAATTGAGCGCCGTAGCAAAACTCATGTTGAATAGTTTCTGGGGAAAATTTAATGGAATATTGTACCGAAATGAACAAAATATATGGATATCTTGAATAGTGATAAAATCGAACTCATGGGTGTAAGTTTCTTGGGTAGGACCATGGCTAGTATTGGATATTGATTCAAGGTACATCGGCAAACGAATACGGAAGCAAGGATGGTATCATCGAGGAAACTGGACGAACCAATGTGGTCATTGCAGCATATACGACTGCCCATGCTCGATTGAAATTGTACAGCTATTTGGAGAAGTTGGACAGGTGAGCCTTATACGTCGACATAGATTCCATCGAGTTTTCCTCCAAGCCTGGGAAATGGAAACAAAACCTTAGAGATTATTTAGGAGACCTCACGGATGAAGTAGCCGGGAACCAAATTTCCAGTTTGTAACTGGTGGACCAAAAAATTATGGATATAAAGTTAAAGGACAAAATGAAATAACAACCGTATGTAAAGGAAAAGGATTGACACTGGACTTCAAAACAGTCAACTAATCAATTTAGATACGATTAAGGACATGGTCACCAACAGAAAAGACAATGTAAAGACTGGGAAAGATGACTTCAAAATCATTAGGACAATTTCAAACTGCTAACCGTCAACCAGAAAAAAAATGTCATGGTTATGATGAAGACAAGACCAGTGAAATAACATAGACAGAAGTAGGGCGAGACCAAAGTAGAAGGCGAGATCTTGGAAAGTATCCTGGATAGAGGAAGGACGAGACCAGTGACAGCGTTAGAGTGAGGCCAAAGGTCAATGACGCACTTAAGTTCAACACTATGACAAAAGAGTAAAGTCACTGGATTAAAGAGACAATGGATATGAAGGTGTAGTAAAAAATAGATTAGTGTTAGGGTAAAAGCGAGGCCAAATCTTGGATAAAGACGAGACCACTAGACAAGACCAGTGACAATACTTAAGACATGGTTAGGGTGAGACCAATGACACACTAATGTACATAAGCGCCTCGTCAATAACGATTGCAGTGCCCTCTACATATGTCAATTTTTAGAGCCACAGCTCATTTGCATATTTTAGGGAAAATTAGTGCATTTCAGAAATATTTTACAAAGAATGCACTATAGTGCTCCTAGTCAAAAGTGTCCTAGGGTACCCCGTTATACTACTTATGTCCGTTCTCATTTTGGACACAGACACGTCATATCTGTCAGTAACATCATGGTGACAGCCACAGAATTTCTGAAGGGATGAAAGTAACAAAGGCTGGACAAATTCATGACTAGGCAGCTTTTTGGACAGTGTTTTTGTTCTATCAAAAGTATCACTGTATAAACTACATGCTAGATATTAACAAATCAATGTAGACTCGATAGGCTGGAGAGGTAGGTATGTTGCTGCTCAGAAAGGGAAAGTTCACAACTGGGAAGTTAAAGTCATTTCGTTTGTCTTATAACTTAGATTTCAAACATCCATCTTGGTCAATGAACAATGAAGACATATGGAGTAAATGCAACTGAGACAAAGTCTCTACAAATACATGGTAATACTAAGCAATGAGACAACGCTTTTATTGTTGTGCCTCAATATCAAAAAAATTAAGAACGAAGCTGAAAAAGAGTTTATCAGTAGTCTCTTTAACTTCAAGCTCATCGGGATAAATCTGGTGTAAATATTCATTGAATTTTAATTTATGAAGAGAAAGTACATCGTCTATGTACCGGAAGCTTAAATTAATGGACTGAGCTAACTGCTTTTTTTTGTTGTTTGTTTTGTTTTGTTTTGTTT
The DNA here is from genome assembly GCA_002080025.1 of Modiolus philippinarum. Taxonomy (NCBI): domain Eukaryota; kingdom Metazoa; phylum Mollusca; class Bivalvia; order Mytilida; family Modiolidae; genus Modiolus; species Modiolus philippinarum. Next base: position 18,222 of record MJUU01000996.1, read on the forward strand.
TTTTTTATTATTATTTATTTTTTTTTGTGTTAGCCCTTGTAAAAACCTGGCCTCATACGAGAAAAGAAAGAGATCAGCTAAAAGTGGCGCGCAGTTAGTTCCCATTGAAATCCCGATTGTCTGTTGAAAAACGCAGACTCCAAATTTGACAAAAATTTTGTCTATTAAAAATTCCAACATTTTGATAAGATCATTCTTCGTGTACTTCTTGTTTGACTCAGTGAGGTTTTTCACAAAATATGCTTTGTCTTTCTTGACAAAATATGCTTTGTCTTTCCCTACTACTAAATAAATGTATCTGCGTTCTCTGTTTTTAGTGCAAAAACATTGATGTATCAAATCATAAATTACTGTTTTCAATGTGTTGAAACGAACAAAGAAACGATAGACACAAGTAATTTTGATGTATAATTTGATGGAAGTAAAGAAAGTCTCTTTCAATGAACACAAAATGAGTTTGGATCCCAGTGAACTAGCTGTCTCTGGATTGGAAGACGTTCTAATATATATAGTTTTAACTAAATACTGAATATAGTTTTAACTAAATACTGAAGATACTGTTTCTGCATACAGCAATTTTCGACAACATTATTTCAAGATATAAACAAAAAGGCGAAAGCAAATAACCAGGATCTGAATGAAGCTATATCAAATAAGGGCGGATTCTCTCTTGTTCAACAAAATTTTCAAAAATTTAAATATTGCAATTTCCAAAGAGATTTGGTGTTTAGACCAGTACTGAAGTAATGAGTACCAGGTTGGTGAATTCCCTTTGGGACTGGCAGTTCAGAGGTATTACCAATGATAATTAAATACCGAATTTAATTCAAAGTTTATACGGAAGTTCTCCTTGTAACCAACAGCAGTGATAGATTTATATGTAGTGTTGTCTTTTTTGAATACAGGTTTCACAGTTACACCATTTTATCACTCACATCACGATCAACAACAATTAATATAAGTGATTTTTTGTCTTTTAAATGCCATGTTGTGATGAGACATTTGAATGCAATAGGAAGATTTAAACCATTACATTAATGGTTTTCAATTGAAAACATAATCAAATGACTCTCTTTTCAATTCGCACGATAATAGTTTGTTGCACAGGGTTATACATTTAATATCAAAATACAAAAGTTACCGTGAATTTACATTCTGCGTATGCGCATTTCTACAACTTATGTCTCTTCAGTGAGGATAAAATAAAAAAATTTGGAAATCCATATACCGAAATATCAGTCACACTGATATAGAACAAAGTACCAAAAGGATCTCAAAAGAAAAGCCAAAGTCAGCGAAGGACAGAGCTATGCACGAGGGAGATACTCCTTTGTTTAACATAATTTTCCATAATTCAGATATTCCAAATTTTCAAATAAAATCGGTTTTCGTTGCAGAACCGAAGTTTTGGCTACTGGGTTGGTGAATATCCTCGGGACTAACATTCCACCAGCAGAGGCAGCGGCCCAGTAGCAGTAAATAACAAAATACCGAAGTTACTGAGAATTGACTTTTTTAGAGTGATTCCAGCTTGAAACTAACAATGCAAAATCTGAACAACGTTCTTAATACAATGGAAATTAGAAGAACTTTGGTTTGTTGAGTATGTATGCTATATTGTTGTAAATGTACATAAAAACATGATAAAATCTCTTGAAACAAGAATTCTATAAGATATTGTAGAATTATCAAGAGCCGGAATGTGGAAAAATACAAAGTAGGTACAAAAAACCAGATAGAAATTTTAAACCACAACGATTCGGACTTTGTTAAGGCATCTCTGATTAAATGGTGATTCAAACCGGTTTTATGGCATACGGAGTTTATATCTCCCAACTCATCCGCTACTCAAGGGCTTGTGGTCGATATACGCTCATCACAATCTTGTGGACCGCTATCGGATATCTGTTTCCCAGATGATAACGAATATTATCCTTTCAAAGCTTAAAGTAGTTGTCTCCTCTATCGGATTGACATATTCAACGCGAATAAGAAACTGGTTATGCTTACTCTACCGGTGAACTTGATCCCACCAATGGTTTTTAATAGGGTCCGTATTGTTCATCTTTGTTTGTGTGTGTGTTTCTTCATTTTTCTTTTCTATGCCGTGCTCATGTTATGTCTTTGTTTCTTTTTCTTGCCGATGTTGCTATTGTCCTAGCTTACTAAGTATTTGTTTAGGACTGACGGTTTGGTTCTCACTTATTCCGTGGTGCGCAAATACTCCATAAATTTATAGTTACGATGGTGTAATGTCCACCAAGGATCTAAATTCTAGCAGTTTCCACAACGCTTAGATAAATCTAACCCAAATTCAATATATTATTGATAAACCTTTCAATGATAACAGCAGATTCATTGACGACATCCTTACAATTGAAAATTCCCAGTTTTTAGATTATGTTGAATTTACTTACCCACAAGAATTGAAACCCAATGAAGCAAACACTGATTCAAAATACTGCTTATAATCATTGATTAAGCAAATAACTAAAATTTACGATTAACAGATGATTTTGATTTAGCTATAATTTCCCCTTTCTTGACGGCGACGTTCCTCTACCGGGTGTACATATCTCAACTGTTACTATTCGCACACTATTTTTCTTCCCTTAATAATTTTAATGAACGTTACCTCACTTTTACATCCAAACTTTCACAACAAGGTTACATATTTCATAAAATGTTAAATGCTTTAAGACGTTTTACGAAAGACATGAACATTTGCTTACTAAATATGACATGACTCGCAAACAGCATTTTACAAAAAGCATTTCTCATCCTCGATTTTTGGGAAGTGATGTTAAAAATGCCAGAAAACTATAAAAAGTCAAGAAAAACTGAGATGTAGCTCACATTCCTTACGTAATATTGGATACCGACGTGATATTCTACACGAATCAGCTCAATTGACTTTGGAATCTAATGACCAGAAGATTTAACACATATACTGGCCTGTCACTGATATTAACTGAAATACATGACGACTGTTTACCAAACCCTTCCGTCGAATATTGAGTTTGAATTTTCTACCGTAGTGCGACAGTGTTTTACCAGCAGACTGAGTTCCTTGAGCTAGCCAGCAGTTTATTGGCGAAATTTCTACGTCCAATCTTTCTAAATAACGTTGTGTTTTCCGAGATAGTGGTCATAAAATTAGTAGCTTGCCTGAATTGTGTAATATTTGTATGTTTATTATACTTTAAGGAAATGAAAGGCTTGAGTACCCATAAACTGATGAAATTCTACCTGTAGCTTTTGCCGAATTCCTTTTTTGTTATCCGGTATTTGTGCTTTTTAGTACACTTTTCTCACCGATCAATTTTACCTTTCACTCTACATTTGTATTAATAATAACCCTCGATTATTTAACTTTTGAAATATTACATTATCTAATTAATTACCCCAGTGACCTACTTAATGGAAGGGATCCTGTAAGTAGACGCTGCCCGACTTTATACAACTTAATATACTGACAATGATGGATTCTTTGGACGTTTTGAAAATTGTTTTAGTTGACGTTATTGATTGTAGTGGTACGTTGCTATTTGTATTCTAGATAATTGTTTTGGACAAAGAAATGTAATTGTTTTAATTAAGAATGAAGGATTGATGGTTTACGTATTTATCAAACAATTTTGTCTGTCATATGCCTAAGACTTGAGAAAATTGTAATAGCTAGGATATTAATGCAGGGATAAAACTTTATGATATATGTGGTTTTAATTGTTGATAAATCTTTTAAATTGATAAACTATAATCATGATTGATGGAATCACAAAATGATAAGTAAATATGGAATGAAAACATTCGTATCCCCCGGCATAACGGAATGTCAAAAATCCCGGCTTTATACATATCTCTGGGAATCCTAATACATCAGCATGTATATCTGCATTGGTGATTGGTTATTGACAAGTCATTAAATGCATGTAAACAGCCGAATGGTGAGTTATTCTCATTCTGATTTTTACGTAAATGTGGTTAAAAATGTCAAAAATTTTATTAAAACATCAAGAAAAACTGGGCCAAAACTCACTTTCTTTACGTAATAGAGGATATTGAGAGGATATTCTGCTTGAATCCGCTAAACTAGCATGGGATCGAACGACCTGAGGGATTTAAAGGTACACTAGCCTCTCACTGATACTGCCGATGTCTTCTGAAATACATGATGATTCTTTACCGAACCCTTCGTGAAGTTTGATTTTTCCTCCGTAATGCGACAGTGTTTTACCAGCAGCCTAGGCTCCTTGAGCAAGCCTGCAGCTATTGTTTCTTTCTCCTGATATTGGTTTTGGAATTAGTAGTCTGCCTGTATTAGGTTTTATCTGTATGTTTATTTTACTAGAGGGAAATGGAAAAGAGAAAGGGGGGTTTTGGGTACCATTAACCGGTTTAACCTTACCACTAGCTTTTACTAGTACCGGTATCAAGTCAGGCTATCCTGATAGAGTTCCTATCGATGTTTATGTTTGTCTTTTGTCTTTTTTTTTGTCTCTTTTTTTGGGATTCCCTTGTAATTGTAATTTTCGGCCATTGTGTGTGTTTACATTATCTTTGGGTTTTTCAAAGAAAACACGACGTAATAAATAACAAAATACCGAAGTTACTGTGATTATAGTTGCTGCATATGCGCATTTCAACAACTTATGTCTCTTCAGTGCCGATAAAATCAAAATATTTGGAAATCCATAGACCGAAATAAGTGTAAAATCCGATAGAGAACAAATCACTTAAAGGATCCAAAAAGGAGAGCCAGAATCAGCTAAGGACAGAGCTATGCAAGAGGAAGATACTCCTTCTGTTTTAAACATTTTTTCTTAAATTTAGATATTACATGTTTTCAAATAAAATCGGTTTTCTGTCTGAAGTACTGGCTACTGGGTTGGTGAATACCCTCGGGGACTAACATTTAACCAGCAGTGGCATCGGCCCCTGTTTTCGAGACTATAATTTATGGGGGAAATGAAAATATGCAGAAAAGTAGATTCCATAAAGATGTATTTCAAAACATGAACAAAAATAATTTGCAACAAACTAGTATCCCAAATATTCAACAGAAAAAAAACTGCAATGTTTCGGAATGTCAAGCACTGTAACTTTACCTTGATTGTGGATATACTAGTATTATAAAGACCATTGCATGGTGTCACCTTGATTATTGACCTATTGTAGAAACCAATGTGAAATGGTGTCACCATCTTCATGATTCTATTGGAAAAACAATGTGACATGGTGTAACCTTGCTCATGGCTCTTCTGAAATAACAATGTGTCATGACGTTACCTTTATAATGGACCATTTCTAGAATCCAATGTGATATTGTGTTAATGAATAGTACTTTTCTGAAGAAATTGTGGGATATTGTTTTGGTACCGTCCGTCCGTCTGCCCGTTTGATTAACCTTGTCAGTGGAACTCCTCCCTCATTTTTGGATTTAGGGTTTTAATTTTGTTATACAATTTTTGCATATATGCTGCAGATGTGCAATAAGCTTTCGGATTTTTCATATTGGTCTTGGTGCAAACAAGAGGCCCAAGATGTCTATTTTTGACACATGCTAGCTTGTCAGGGTACTCCTCGTGCATATTTGAATTAAGTATTTCAGTTTTGTTATAGTATTAATGCTCATATGCTGCAGATACGTAATAAGCTTTTGGATTTTTGATATTGGTCTTGGTGTAAACAAGAGGTCCCAAGATGTCTATTGTTTTACACATAATAGCTTGTCATTGGAACTCCTCGTAGAATTTTGGATAAAGTGTTTTAGTTTTGTTATAGAATTGTTGCATATATGCTACAGATACGCAATAAGCTTTTAGATTATTGATATTAGTCTTTGTGTAAACAAGAGGCCCAAAGATGTCTTTTGACACATATGAGTTTGTCAGTGAAACCCATCCTACATTTTTGGATTTATATATTTAACTTTGTTGTAGAATAACAAAATACTGAAGTTAGTGTTAATTTATTTTCTGAACATGCGCATTTTTTTACATTTTGTCAGCAGATGTGCAATAAGGTTTCGAAATTTTGATTCCGGTTCCAACTTAGGTAAATTTCCTAAAAAATGTCAACGACTGATAATTCTGAACTTTAAGCATATGAACTTGTATTTTTGGAGAAGTGTTTGGAAAGAATGTAGTTCTGAATACTTAAAACTCTGAAATATGATTCCAATTTTGGTAAATATGCTGAAAGTCTCAAACAAAGACAATTTATTTTTTGAAATTCTACCTAGCAACCAGACTTTAGGAATTTCTTTTAATTAGGACAAATATTTTCACCATTATGATTTCCAAAATTTTTGATTCCAACTTTGGTCAACTTCCTGAAAATCTCCAAGACCACTTATTTTTGGAATTCTACCCAGCAACCATAAATCCTTGTTTTTCTTTTTAGTAAAAATATTGACTTCCTATTATTTGATTTCAAAAATATTGAGAACAGACAGGCCCAGGGTCTATAACCACTGTTTATTGTGTCAAGCAGGGCAATGCGGGTATGGCACCACTTCTATTTAAGGTGTAAAATTAAATGTAAAGGAGAACATGAAACACCTACAATAACTAAAACAATACAGTGAAATGCCACAATGTACCAGTGAACTGTTCATGAAAACACCTACAATAACTAAAACAATACAGTGAAATGCCACAATGTAACAGTGAACTGTTCAAGAAAACACATACAATAACTAAAACAATTCAGTGAAATGCCACAATGTAACAGTGAACAGTTCAAGAAAACACCTACAATAACTAAAACAATACAGTGAAATGCCACAATGTAACCCAGAACTGTTCAAGGACACACCTACAATAACTAAAACAATACAGTGAAATGTCACAATGTAACAGTGAACTCTACAAGAAAACGCCTGCAATAACTAAAACAATACAGTGAAATGTCACAATGTAACAGTGAACTGTTCAAGGAAACACCTACAATAACGTCAAATGCCATAATATAACAGTGAACTGTTCAAGGAAACACCTACAATAACTAAAACAATACAGTGAAATGACACAATGTAACACTGAACTGTTCAAGGAAACACCTACAATAACTAAAACAATACATTGAAATGTCACAATGTAACAGTGAACTGTTTAAGGAAACACCTACGATAACTAAAACAATACAGTGAAATGCCACAATATAACATGGAACTGCTCAAGGAAACACCTACAATAACTAAAACAATACAGTGAAATGCCACAATGT
>MJUU01000996.1:26640-44164 GCA_002080025.1 Modiolus philippinarum
TGAACTGTTCAAGGAAACACCTACAATAACTAAAACAATACAGTCAAATGCCACAATGTAACAGTGAACTGTTCAAGGAAACACCTACAATAACTAAAACAATACAGTAAAATGCCACAATGTAACACCGAACTGCTCAAGGAAACACCTAAAATAACTAAAACAATACAGTGAAATGCCACGATGTAACAGTGAACTGTTCAAGGAAACACCTACGATAACTAAAACAATACAGTGAAATGCCACAATGTAATTGAACTGTTCAAGGAAACACCTACGATAACTAAAACAATACAGTGAAATGCCACAATGTAACACTGAACTGTTCAAGAAAACACCTACAATAACTAAAACAATACAGTGACATGCCACAATGTACCAGTGAACTTTCAAGGAAACACCTACAATAACTAAAACAATACAGTGAAATGCCACAATGTGCCAGTGAACTGTTCAAGGAAACACCTACAATAACTAAAACAATACAGTGAAATGTCACAATGTAACAGTGAACTGTTCAAGAAAAAGTAGATGAAAGACAACAGACAAACGTAAACAAGAATAGAAACTCGAGATAGCGGGACTTGGTACCGGCACTATCAGAGACTCGGGATAGCAGAACTTGGTACCGGCACTAGCAAAAGCAAGCGATAGGGTAAAACTGGTTTAAGGTTATCCAAATCTCGAGCTCCCTTTCCTCTGTCTCGTTTTCCTATAGTATAATAAACATACAAATAAAACTGAATACAGGTAGACAACTAACTCCTTGACCACAATCTTGAAAAGGAAAGGGGACAAAACGTGATTTTGAATAATGATCAACAAACCGCTTTATTATTTAAAATATTAACAAAAACACTAGACATTGACACAATTTGACATTGCCAATTCATATCTTGGTAATGAGAGTAATAACCAAAAAATCACAGAAATGTTAAAGTCCACGTGGCAAATAGACAAAGTAATGAGAGTAATAGCAAAATAATCACAGAAATGTTAAAGTCCACGTGGCAAATAGACAAAGTAATAAGAGTTATAACATAAAAATCACAGAAATGTTAAAGTTCACGTGGCAAAATTCACAGAAATGTTTAAGTCCACGTGGCAAAAATCACAGAAATGTTTAAGTCCACGTGGCAAATAGACAAAGCAGGTGCAAATACACCGGAATAATTGTTGTCAGTCCTGAGTTTGTACGGTCGGAATAATTGTCAGTCCTGAGTTGGAAAGGTCGGAATAATTGTCAGTCCTGAGTTGGTATGGGCGGAATAATTATCAGTCCTGAGTTGGTACGGGCGGAATAATTGTCAGTTCTGAGTTGGTACGGGCGGAATAATTGTCAGTCTTGAGTTGGTACGGCCGGAATAATTGTCAGTCCTGAGTTGGTACGGGCGGAATAATTCTCAGTCCTGAGTTGGTACGGCCGGAATAATTGTCAGTTCTGAGTTGGTACGGGCGGAATAATTGTCAGTCCTGAGTTGGTACGGGCGGAATAATTGTCAGTCCTGAGTTGGTACGGGCGGAATAATTGTCAGTCCTGAGTTCGTACGGGCGGAATAATTGTCAGTCCTGAGTTGGTAAGGGCGGAATAATTGTCATTCCTGAGTTGGTACGGTCGGGATTATTGTCAGTCCTGAGTTGGTAAGGCGGCAATAATTGTCAGTCCTGAGTTGGTACGGCCGCAATAGTTGTCAGTCCTGAGTTGGTGCGGTCGGAATAATAGTCAGTCCTGAGTTTGTACGGTCGGAATAATTGTCAGTCCTGAGTTGGTAAGGCCGCAATAATTGTCAGTCCTGAGTTGGTAAGGCCGCAATAATTGTCAGTCCTGAGTTGGTACGGGCATTTCAAAATAGACAGGAATAATTGTCAGTCCTGAGTTGGTACAGACATTTCAAAATAGACCGGAATAATTGTCAATCCTGAGTTGGTACGGGCATTTCAATAGAATGGTTGCTGGGTAAACCAGTTTATGGCACGAAAAAAACCTTCCCTTCCATTATGGTAGTGTCCGGTAGCAACCCAACAGCAATTGCTATTGAAAGTCGTAATTATTAAAAGGAAATGTTCATCCCAATATTAAGTAAAAAGAATCTTAAGTCACAGTTCGGATCGAAATATTTATAATTATCAAATGTTGTATCGCATATAAAAATTACCAGCTAAAAATTCATGGCAATATGGACGTGAAAATCTTATACAGCCAGATTTGGAAAAATTAGAAGAAGATGCTGACAATGTTATTTGAAGGGCAATATCTTTAAGAATTTCTGTTTCAAGAGATTTTATCATTTGTGATGTACATTTACAACATTGTAGTAAACTTGCTCAAATAAACAAAATGTCTTCAAATTTCTTTAACCTTTAGAAAGTTGCATAGATTTTGAATTGTTAGTTTCAAACTGGAATCATTTTAATGTATTATCCTATGTGCAACAAACTGTTATCATGCGAATTGAAAAGAGACTTATTTGATTATGTTTTCAATTGAAAACCATTATTGCAATGGTTAAATCTTTCTGTTGCATTTAAATGTCTCATCACAACATGGAACTTAAAAGACAAAGAATCGTTTATGTTAATTGTTCTTGGTCATGATGTGAGTGATAAAATGGGTTAACTGTTCAACTTCTATCCAAAAAGACAATACTACACAGAAAATTTTCACTCCTGTTGGCTGCAAGGAGAAATTAACAAATGATACTTCCGTATAAACTTTGAATTAAATTCGGTACTTAATTATCATTGGGATGCCTCTGAACTGTTAGTACCAAAGGGTATTCACCAACCTGGTACTCATTACTTCGGTACTTAATTATCATTAGGATGCCTCTGAACTGTTAGTCAGAAAGGGAATTCACCAACCTGGTACTCATTACTTCGGTACTTAATTATCATTGGTAATGCCTCTGAACTGTTAGTCCCAAAGGAAATTCATCAACCTGGTACGCATTACTTCGGTACTTAATTATCATTGTTAATGCCTCTGAGCTGTTAGTCCCAAAGGGAATTTACCAACCTGGTACTCATTACTTCAGTACTTAATTATCATTGGTAATGCCTCTGAACTGTTAGTCAGAAATGGAATTCACCAACCTGGTACTCATTACTTCGGTACTTAATTATCATTGGGATGCTTCTGAGCTGTTAATCCCAAAGGGAATTCACCAACCTAGCTGGTACTCATTACTTCGTTACTTAACTATCATTGGTAATGCCTCTGAACTGTTAGTCCCAAACGGAATTCACAAACCTGGTACTCATTACTTCGGTACTTAATTATCATTGGGATGCCTCTGAGCTGTTAGTCAGAAAGGGAATTAACCAACCTGGAACTCATTACTTCGGTACTTAATTATCGTTGGTAATGCTTCTTAGCTGTTAGTCAGAAAGGGAATTCACCAACCTGGTACTCATTACTTCGGTACTTAATTATCATTGGTAATGCCTCTGAACTGTTAGTCAGAAAGGGTATTCACCAACCTGATACTCATTACTTCGGTACTTAATTATCATTGGTAATGCCTCTGAACTGTTAGTCCCAAAGGGAATTCATCAACCTGGTACTCATTACTTCGGTACTTAAGTATCATTGGTAATGCCTCTGATCTGTTAGTCCCAAAGGGAATTCACCAACCTGGTACTCATTACTTCGGTACTTAATTATCATTGGTAATGCCTCTGAACTGTTAGTCCCAAGGGAAATTCATCAACCTGGTACTCATTACTTCGGTACTTAATTATCATTGTTGATGCCTCTGAACTGTAAGTCTCAAAGGGTATTCACCAACCTGGTATTCATTACTTCAGTGCTTAATTATCATTGGTAATGCCTCTGAACTGATAGTCCCAAAGGGAATTCACCAACCTGGTACTCATTACTTCGGTACTTAATTATCATTGGGATGCCTCTGAGCTGTTAGTCCCAAAGGGAATTCACCAACCTAGCTGGTACTCATTACTTCGTTACTTCATTATCATTGGTAATGCCTCTGAACTGTTAGTCCCAAACGGAATTCACAAACCTGGTACTCATTACTTCGGTACTTAATTATCATTGGGATGCCTCTGAGCTGTTAGTCAGAAAGGGAATCAACCAACCTGGTACTCATTACTTCTGTACTTAATTATCGTTGGTAATGCTTCTTAGCTGTTAGTCAGAAAGGGAATTCACCAACCTGGTACTCATTACTTCGGTAATTAATTATCATTGGTAATGCCTCTGAACTGTTAGTCAGAAAGGGAATTCACCAACCTGGTACTCATTACTTCGGTACTTAATTATCATTGGTAATGCATCTGAACTGTTAGTCCCAAAGGGAATTCATCAACCTGGTACTCATTATTTCGGTACCTAAGTATCATTGGTAATGCCTCTGATCTGTTAGTCCCAAAGGGAATTCACCAACCTTGTACTCATTACTTCGGTACTTAATTATCATTGGTATGCCTCTGAACTGTAAGTCTCAAAGGGTATTCACCAACCTGGTACTCATTACTTCGGTACTTAATTATCATTGGTAATGCCTCTGAACTGTTAGTCAGAAAGGGAATTCACCAACCTGGTACTCATTACTTTGGTACTGGTCTAAAAACAAAATCTCTTTGGAAACAGCAATATTTTTTTTTCAATTTTTGTGAAAACATGAGAATATTCCTAGTGCCCCCCTTTTCTGATATATTTCTCCATCTACATCCTACTGGTAATTTACCTTTTTGTTTATAGTCTTAAGATCTACACTGGAGATAAAGTATTCGAAAATGGCTGTATGTAGAAACTTAATTTACGGTATCTTCAGTATTTAGTTAATACTATACATATTTCAATCCAGAGACAGCTAGTTCACTGGGATCCAAACAGCGAAAGACGCTTTCTTTTCCTCCATCAAATTATATGTCAAAATAACTTGTATTTATTCGTTTCTTTGTTCTCACGTTCAACTGTGAGATAGTGGATATATTGAAACTTTCTTTTTAGATATTTTTTGTTAATTGCTCTCTATTACCTTGTATACAGTATCTCAGTCATTTGTTTTCCAAATAATTTGATTGATCTGCACGGAAAAGACATTGAAATGGGCATATGCAGAAGATAAATTTACAGTTACTTCGGCATTTTGTTATTTATTACCACTTGGTCCTTGCGTCTGATGGTGGCCTGTAAGTCCCAAGGGTATTCACCAACCCAGTGGCCAGTACTTCGTTGCTGACCCGAAAATCAATTTTATTTTGAAATTCTTATTAAATTAATTTGTTTCTTGTTTGTTGAAAACAAAGAAGTATTACGTATGTGAAAATCCCTGTCCATAACTGGTTTGGATTTTTATTAAGATCGTAACGCTTATTTGTTCTCTATCAGCTTTTACAGATCTTTTGAAGAATGGTCCTCCAAATGTTTTGGTTTTATCTTCACTGAAGAGACATAAGTGTAAATATGGCCATCTGTAGAAAATAAATGGCGATAATAACAACATTACCGAATAGAGTTGTCAACAGCCGAAGTCAATGAGACAAGAAGACAAATCAGATGGAAGCTAAAGCAAAAATTGTCGGCTGCAATAGTCCTGAGTTGGTAGAGGCATTTCAAAAGAAAAAGTGTTTTAAAACAGTTTTATGACATGCCAAGCCTCCCCTTCCATTTCGGTAATGTCCAGTAGCAACTCAATAGCACATGCTATTGAAAGGTCGTGGACAGTTAAAAGAAATGATCATCCCAGTACTAAATAAAAAAAGAATCTTGAATCAGAGTTCTGACCGAAAATTCAAATTTTTCCTCAAGGGACTGATATCAATAAAGACACTTTATTAATGATGCACTTTATTAATGATCGTATATAACGGAATCTTTTGAAGTCTTGATTAATAAGGCAGTAAGTGACATAACTATGTCTCCTCAGAAAGTCTGTATGATTTATTCTAGCTCTCGCATAACGAATCAACTGTTAAATATACAATCCGTAAGCAGGAGAAGCTGTTATATTACTGTCCATGGTAGAGAAATTGATAATTTTGAAATTAAGATCGTCCCTTTTGTCGTACATTTTTGTACTGAGATGACCATTTTCGTCAAATTCGAGATGCGAGTCCAAATAAAATGTTGACCTCGTGGTTTCTGTCGTTTCTTTTATTTCTAGTTCTAGCGCATATATTTATGGGATCCATTTAGCAAAAGATGCGTTGTTGATGGAAACAACATCATTAATGTATCTATAAGTGAGATTGAAGGATCTAGCATCTGTTATGTTATGTTGAACATGTCAACCCGGTAGAGGAAACAACAATCTTAAGTTTTTAAAAGGGAAAGATCTTTTGTCATCTGGGAAACAGATATCCGATTGAGGTCGACAAGATCCTGATGGCCACCGTAAAAAATCTGCTATGATGACTTCATGTTATGGATAACATACCCTTGTTTAAGTAGCATATTTATGAGCAATGGAGCTCTATCAAAGAAGTAAATGAATGGACCACAGGCCCTTGAGTAGCGAATGTGTTGGGAGATGTAAATTACGTATGACAATAAAACCGGTTTAAACCACTATTTAATCAAAATGTCTCAACAAAGTCCGGGCCATTGCGGCATACAATTTCTATCTGGTTTTGCACCTATTTTGTCTTTTTCGTATTTGCATTCCGGCTCCTGTATTTTTGTCTTTTTCGTATTTGCATTCCGGCTCCTGAAATTCTGTTCGGTAATTTTCTTATTATACTTATTTCCTTTATACAGAAAAAAAAATGAATGGATAAGGAGTAAATACACGTGAGAAAAAGTTTCTACAGATACATGGTAACACAAATTGTTGTTTTTTCATTTTGGAGTCATTTGGCCATTTGGACAATTTATGTTTATCTAAAACTTGAGTTCTTTGTTGGACACACATACATGGCTTTATAATTGTGTCAATTTATAACATTAATATTAGCGGATCCAAGAGGGTTATGGTTCCGGGGGTTGGAAATCCCCTTTTTGGAAAATCGTGTATTTTTTAATAAAAATCCAGATGTTTTACTCAGAAATACTCCAAAAAGTTTCGCCTCATTTGCCCAAATTTCCTTTCATTTCTAAATCGGAACCCTCCCTTTTCAAATTCCCTGGATCCGCACCTGCTTTGTAAAAGTCAGTATACTAGACTAGGGGTTGATTTTGATGAAATTAAAGGTTTTTGTGAATAGTTTTGTATACGTAAGGATTGGTTTGTTTTCTGGTGGGATACGGATGACAGCGATTGTAAGAACACTTTTACGATCCCACATCTATGTAGTAATACAAGACACATCTATGTAGTAATACAAGACATATCTATGTAGTAATACAAGACATATCTATGTAGTAATACAAGACATATCTATGTAGTAATACAAGACATATCTATGTAGTAATACAAGACACATCTATTACAAGACACATCTATGTAGTAATACAAGACACATCTATGTAGTAATACAAGACACATCTATGTAGTAATACAAGACATATCTATGTAGTAATACAAGACACATCTATGTAGTAATACAAGACACATCTATGTAGTAATACAAGACATATCATGTAGTAATACAAGACACATCTATGTAGTAATACAAGATATATCTGTGTAGTAATACAAGACACATCTATGTAGTAATACAAGACACATCTATGTAGTAATACAAGACACATCTATGTAGTAATACAAGACATATCTATGTAGTAATACAAGACACATCTATGTAGTAATACAAGACATATCTGTGTAGTAATACAAGACACATCTATGTAGTAATACAAGACACATCTATGTAGTAATACAAGACATATCTATGTAGTAATACAAGACATATCTATGTTGTAGTACAAGACACATCTATGTAGTAATACAAGACACATCTATGTAGTTATACAAGACATATCTATGTAGTAATACAAGACACATCTATGTAGTAATACAAGACATATCTATATAGTAATACAAGACACATCTATGTAGTAATACAAGACACATCTATGTAGTAATACAAGACACATCTATGTAGTAATACAAGACACATCTATGTAGTAATACAAGACACATCTGTGTAGTAATACAAGACACAGCTATGTAGTAATACTAGACACATCTATGTAGTAATACAAGACATATTTATGTAGTAATACAAGACACATCTATGTAGTAATACAAGACATATCCTTTCGTTGTTTAATCAGATCTGGTTTCACAGAAAAATCACATCAAAGTAGTCATATTCGAATGATTCTACAGATAATTTGAATGCAATCTAAAATGCTAGCACTAAAATTATTATTACAACATGGAGATGAAATGAATTGTTCTTCAAGATGAAGAACAACAATGTTCCATTAATTGACTAAATCATGTGTTTGTAGAGACTTTGTCTCGTGTCCATATCCTTTCATTGTGAATTGTACTATGGCCATCCCACAGCACAGTGGATTGTATTATCTCTAGCATTGCAGATTTAGATTTAGAAAATTATGTAATTTTACAGATAATTGGGAAAAAATCTGAATTAATCGAACTTATTTCCTATAATCAGTTATATGTTTTTGGCGATAAGAAAGATGAGTTTTGTTATTGAAACTTTAATATTTCTGATGCATATTATATAACACCGGCGATCAATATAGAGATAATACAATCATTTAATACAGCAATTCCATAAATGGTATCTGGTTCTGTGGTTTTATCATTGTAAATCAGAACTACGTGACAATAATACCATTATCTATTTAAACAATGTTTGAATAACAGATACAGATACCGCATACAAACTGACGGAGTGATAACGATTGGCGTTAATGGTAGTGAAAATAACAATATCTTTCAAACTAATCATGCATTTGACATTCAGATTAATTTTCTAAAGAAATGATGCGAATGTAAATGAAATGCCATAAATTTCATGGGAAATCCAAACTTACAAAGGGTATAAAAGGATCTAACAAGAAAAGATTCACACCTTATCCTTTTATTGATAATTACAATGCAACATCTAAAAAAAGTCGAAGATATGATACAACCGTTTTTGTAATATTTTCTCTTATGAAATTTTAATGTTCCAATTCCTCAATTGTCTAATCTTATTGATGAAAAATGTAAAATTAGCTGCACAAACTATGATCAAGTTATCAAAATTCAATTTATAATGTTTCCACTCTCTAAAGGGGGAGACGTATTGTTTTTGTCTTTTCTCCCTGTCGTCCGTCGGTCCGTCTGTCCGTCCGTCAGTTCGTTGGTCCATCAAAGTTTGTGGACACCAAATTCTCCTACATTTTCCATCTGATTTCCACCAAGCTTCACAGGATTGTTAACTTTCATGCATAGTTGTTCATATTGTCTGGCCAGATTGATCCCCTTTTTGACAGACATATAATTTTGATCAATTAAGTTTGTGGACGCTAATTCTCCCAAATCTTTCATTAGATTTCAACCAAACTTAGTAGTATTCAAATCAAATTCAAATTCAAATCTTATGGTAATAAGATACAAGTCATCAGTTCCAGGAAGATATGTGTTGGGGGAGAGAAAATTCGATTTTGTATCAAAACACACTTCTAGTTAATGCAAAAACCGTTACAAAAGTAACAACCGTTTTTGTAATAATCAACAATTTTTGAAATAAATTTTTTTCGCCATGGAATGAATATTCCAATGCTTCAGTTGTATACTTTTATTGAAGAATTATGTAAAACGAGCAGCAAACTGTTTGCCCAGTATGGTAAATCAATTTATTACAAAAAGCGTTATTACAAAAAAAAAGTTGACGTTTTTGTAATATTTTTTTCACTATGGGATTTTGATGTCTACTTTTATTTGAATGAAATAATCAGTGTCTACTTTTATTTGAATAAAATGTGACACTAGCAGAAAAAACTATATGACTGGTATTGTGAAGTAAGTGAGAACTTAGTCGTAAGCCCAAATCGAAAGAATAATCCACAGATATAAGCTACATTGGAAACACCAAGAAACAGAAAAGAAGAAATGGCCACACATATTCATTTGAAAAAAAACGTACATGGTGAAGAAAGTTAATATAACAATCGTAGAAACCGTGACAAACGTTTTTGTAATAAACAGAAGTTTTATTTGTATAAGAGAGGAAAAGATAAAGACTAATAAGTTTTTATACGAGACCATATTACAAATAAGGGATATTTTCCACGAGTGTGAGAAATCCCGTCTTTTCCCGAGTGAAACGAGGGTATAAGATGTAGAATTTCTCACACGAGTGGAAGATATCCCGATCTTTAATTTTGGTCGAATATTAGAACCTATTTCTTCCGTAAAATACAACAACAAACCCGAAAGAAAGCAAACCTTGACATTTTTGGTGGAGTTCTCAATTGTGACGTCAAATCATCCATGGAGTTTATTGTGGTAACAATTGTGACATCGAACGAATCGCAACGTTGGATTGGACAATTACCCCTGTAAGACAGCTTCACGCGATCCTCTCTTCTATGGGCTGTCTTGCACGGAAAACATCCATTTACGGAAAAATTTGTTTCTCTGTCTCAGAGGTCGAATTATGAAAAACGATGAATGGTTGTTAGGTAAAACAGTTAACACAGTAATAATAAGGTGTTGAAATTCTTGACATCTTTTTGAATTTTGAAAAGAAAAAAAAGACCTAGCTCATCGTGGCGATTTTAATAAAAGGAAATTTATATCAAAAAGCTTCATTACAGAAAATGTTCTTATGAAAGACTTTGAATGAGAAACAACTGTTTGTGCAATATTTTTTTTTCACTTTGGGATTAATTATCCAGTGCCTCACTTGTCTACTTATATTGATAAAATTTAAAACTAGTTGGAAAATTGTGTGCCTCGTATTCTAAATCAAATTATTACAAAAAAGTGAATAAGTGACAACGGTTTTTGAAATGTAATAAACAACCGTTTTGTAATAATTGTTTTTCAATGTGTCAATGTTTAAGTTGCCTACGTTTATAATCTACAAAAAACCTATATGAATGATACGGTAAAGAAATTAAGACCCGTGCCGTCAGTAGAAAAAAATAATAGCAACATTGGGTTAGGGTTAGGAAGTTCTCGATAAATTGAACGCTTATAATGCCCCTTTTGAATCCCTTGAAAGTTTTGATTTCTCTACCCTCTATACTACCTTACCACATAATCTTATACAGGAAAAATTCAGACGTCTTATTCAATGGGCATTCAAAAAATCCGATTGTGAATATATATGTTCTTATTCCTTTAAAACACATTTTAGTAATACAAAACAAAAGAACTCAACTAATTGGACTTGTTTTGATATGATTTCAGCACTTGAATTTTTACTTGACAATATATTCATTCGTTTCGGTAACTGTATTTATCGCCAGGTCATAGGAATTCCTATGGGTACCAATTGTGTACCACTTATAGTGGACCTCTTTTCGTACTGCTACGAATCTCAGTTTATGACCAACATCAGCAAAGACCCATCTAAACAGCATTTCATTGAAAAGTTTAACAACACTTTCCGATATTTGGATGATATTCTAACTTTAAATAATGACGACTTCAATACGTATTATAAGGACATCTACCCTAAAGAACTTACTTTGAATAAAGCCAATTCTGATAATCATCATTGTCTGTTCTTAGACATCAATTTTTATATAACGAATGGTAAATTAGATACTAAAATTTATGATAAACGGGACGATTTTTCTTTTCCCATAGTTAATTATCCATAATATTCTCGCTTCTCCTGCCTTCGGAGTGTATGTTTCACAGTCGATTCGTTACGCAAGAGCTAGGGTTAGGGTTAGGGTTAGGGTTAGCACAAATTATACATACTTTCTCATTAGACATAGTTATCTCCGTGACCGCCTTATTAATCAAGGCTTCAAAAAATTCCGTCTCATATGATCATTAAAAAGTTCTTTAATAGATATCAGACCGTCGTGGAAAATGTTGTAGTTTAGGTGTGAACTCTCATTCAAGATTCTTTTTTACTGATGATTTCTTTTGATTGTCTACGACCTTTCAGTGGCAGTTGCTGTTGACTACCACAATAGGAGGGGAGGTTTGGCACGCTATGAAGCCGGTTTAGCCCACCCTTTCTTTTGAATTGCCTGTACCAAGTCGGGACCATTGCTGTCGACAATGCTTCCGGTGGTGGTTTTTTTTATCTCATGGATTTCGGCTCTTGACAACTCTATTTGGTAATTTTGTTATTACCCCCCATTTACTATTTTTTAATTATGGCTTTCTTAATTATTGTTTCTAATGCTGCTTATGGGAGGTTGCATGTAAAGTGTAATGAAACTTACTGTTTATTATTCGACCTGTTAGATGTCAACAGGCAGTGGTCACAACATATACATCAACTGGAAGAAATAATCTCCACACCTCTAACTAAATTCACAGTTAGGGTCAACAAATGGTCAACTCATTACATTCAGTAAATTTCCTGCTAGGTTTAAGCAAAAATTAATCACTCAAATCCCCAGTAGATTCACTCTAAGGCTTCATTAAAAAACTATCACCTCGTAATCCTCAATAAATTCACTGTTATGTGTCAACAAGAAATGAGCACCTCATCATATCAGTAAATCAATTGTTAGGTTTGAACAAGAAATAATCCCTACCCTATACGTAACCTCACTTCAGGTTTTTTCAACTAGAAGTAGTTACCCCCATACTCTTCATTAGATAAAGGGTTAGGCTTCAACAAAAAATCATTAACTCATTACCTAGGCTAATTTCAATTGTGTGGCTTCGACGGGAAATTATCCCTATATTCTCGAAGTAGATTCAGTTTAAGGTTTCAACAGGAAATGGTCTGATTTTCTCTTCATTTACCAGGACAGATATATTCACATAATCAACACAGTTATTCTTCTTATATAGTTAGTAGAAAGTGAAACTTATTTCAGTGGCAGGCTGAAATATATAATTAAACAACGGCAGTAGAATACCGAACAAAGGGGTGAAATTCACAAAAATCGAAGTCCAAAGACAGGGCAAAAACGAGAACACAGAAAACAATGACGTTAGACACAAAAACAATGCCGTTAGACAGATACAAAGCACAGAACCAGAAATTACAACATTCAGAACAAAGGCACTCACAGTGTGAACTCCAGTGAAACTGAGAGTGACATCAGGTGCTCCGGAAGGGTAAGCATGTCCTGCTCTGTTCACAGCACCCGTTACACTGTGAGTGATTCAATCCAAGAAAATGTCAAAGTCGGTAGTCAATTCCGGGAAGACGTGAATCTAGCTGAAAATGTCCACTTTCATTTGGGATACTGACACGTCATATCTTTCAATGATGCTATGGTGACGGCCATAGAATTTCTTGAGGGATGAAATTAACAAAGGTTGAACAAATCCCTGACTAAGCAGCTTTTGGGACAGTGTTTTTGCTCTGTTAAAAAAATCACTGTACAAACTACAAGCTCGACAGTAACGAACCAACTGTGAAATGTACACTCCATAGGCTGGAGAGGTAGGTATATTGCTGCTTAGAAAGGGAAAGTTCACAATGGGGAAATTAAAATCATCACGCTTGTCATATAGCTTAGATTTCAAACGTCCATCTTCGTCAATATACAATAAAAGATCTAGGTACGAAGCTGAAGTAGGTGTTTCAGTTGTTTCTTTAATTTCAAGCTCATTTGGATATATCTGATGTAAATAATCCTTAAATTTAGGATTATTAAGAGAAAGTACATCGTCTATGTAGAGGAAGCTGAAATTAAAGGACTGAAATTAAATTACACATAGGCACTTAACCATTATTAACATCTATAGAATTAACAAATAACCTTAACCCACGGAATCAAACAAGCCACGTCATTCCTGAAACTTTCAATACACCTTACAATTTTAGCCACCTATCACTAAAAACTACAACATCCTGTCCCTGTATTTTCTATGTCAGTCGTCTTGATTTGTCTAATTACAAAACATGTTTCGGCATTGTCACATTGAAGCTTTACAAACTCTACACAGCTCAAAGCTTCTGTTAAATATTTATACATTCTAACTGTATTGACAAGTCTTCTTTAGTTTAGATTTGATTTCCTTGACAATTTTTTCTCTGTAATGAGATATCGTCAACAACACAATCCAGGATATAGTTAATTGTCTACTCTGTCTTGGCGCCTATTAAGTATAAAAATCAAGTAGATTCTGTTTGTACGACTGGTTCAGTATAAAAATGAGTCATTAGTTTACAGAAATCAAACTTCTAACAATCCAATAGTAAGGTAATCGTAATAGCATTTCTATTTAGCCAATTGATGTACGTCATGGCGCCTGTTGGAAGGCTGAGAGTCCCAACTAAGTGAAAGGAGTATTATCATTCGCTCGAGAATTTTGCTTCCTCGATTGACCATTATTTTCAAAATATGATGAACTGAAATTTAAGCCATGTAAAATTTGTGTACTCAATAATGCCGCTGTGTTTCAATAACGATTAGCGACCAAAAAGCATTTAAAAGGCATTTAATGTCGATGTTATCCATAGTCCAAAATTTGCAATAGAATGTTACTAGAGGGACAAAAAGAGCCAATACCAATGTACCAAGGAACTGCACAAGAAAAATAAAAAAAAAACCAAAAAAAAAAAAAACAAACCAAAAGACAAAAGTAAACAACGATAGGAACACGGGACAGCTGGATATGGTACCGACACTAGCAAAAGCCAGCGGTAGGATTAAACCGGTCTATTGGTACATAAACCTTCCCTTTCTCTGTTCCGTTTTCCTATAGTATAATAAAAATATGAATAAAACCCAAAACAGGTAGACTACTAACTTCATGACCACAATCTTAAAAGGGAAAATTGCCATGAAGACTTCAAAATTGAGCGTTCCTTATACCCCAGACGGCCCCTAGCACTGATTTTAGCAGAAACCATTGCTAGATGTTGAACGACACTACATCCATGTCTTTACTGGTCATGAATGCGGGACCGTCAACAAATATAAATTAAACTATCAAAGTATTGTACAATCACTGTCATCCGTTGCTCGATAAAAGCGCAAGTGTCTTAAGCTAGTAGACAATGACAACATATTAACAAACACAGGACAGTCATCAAGTCGACTGAAATATAATTTGTCGTTGTAAAATAGTGAGGTGCGGGCACTATAAACAGGTGGTCAAGACAAGACATTTTATTCTTATAAACCATTGTTTACACATTGGTATAAAGAACACTGAATACATATAACAACATAAATATTAACAGTTCACGCATGACAATACTAGATAAAGTTATACATGTTATATAAGTACACACATATTATGCATACATATCTAAAATAAAATAAAGGGCAACTTGTTAAAAGGTAAACAGTCACCAAAAGTAGAGGAATAAGTAGAAAGTGGTCAGAATAACATCGTGGTTTGTATCTGTCTAACGTCATTGTTTTTTGTGTCCAACGTCATTTTTTCTGAGTTCTCGTTTTGGCCGCATCTTTGGACTTCGATTTTTGTAAATTTCACTCCTTTGTTCCTTCGGTATTCTACTGCCGTTGTTTGGAAATCTATAACACAGCGACTTACTATATTAGAAATGACAGAAAAAAATAAAGGCAAAAATTAGAATCTATGATAATATATCTGTATGAGAAATTTACTTAAGAATAGATAATGCTTAGGGAGCAACCATTTGATTTTTAGGGGGGGTTCTATGGTCAAATTTTCCATCCTGCCTTTTTATTTTTGGAAAATTGAAAGCCTGCATTTTTTTGCGCGCTTACACGCGCCTGACTTTTTCTTTTCAATATCCTTAAAATTATACAGCCAAATCTACCATCCTGCATTTTTTTTCAGGACAAGTACTCTCCTGGTTATTTTTTTCTAGATTTTTAGCGTCCTGCCTTTTTATTTTAAATTTGACCATAGCCCCCCATAAAAATCAAATGGTCGTTCCCTTAATTAAAATATATAGAGAGCATACATCTCTCGATCATGGAAGTTTTACAGACTCCACACGTCAGGGGAGACAAACTCCAGTCTTAAATTAACAATGAAAGCATACGGAGTAGGTGCACTTGAGAACTAGTCTCCACAAATATACCAGAAATGAAAATGTATATGATTCCAATGTAAAAGGGTATCGAACAAATTACATGTAATAAGTGTTTTAAATAGGATTCAATGTATAATCACTGACTGAACGACAAATAAATAAATATAGTTCACATTTTCTCTGTGTTCTTCAGTGTTATTCTGTTGAAATACTTACAATTGTACTTAACACTGATTAATTCACTTGATCAGGATTGACATCTACACTTCCTTGTTTGACATGAATGTCAACGTTAATGTAATGTACAACATTGCACTAATGACGTTGATTGTTTCTGTTTGTATAAATTTCCTTTCTCTCATCAAGTGCTGCTGATTTAAATATATTTGTCGTCCATGATTAACGCAAAACTACAACGTATGAATTTGTGCTAGAATTATTTCAGTAAAATAAGTTAGTATCAAGCAAGACGAGATGTAAGAACTAAGTGATGTGGATATATATAATTTACTTTTATTAATACCCTTTCATTAAATGCTGAATCAGAGATAAAATTCACTTGCTCTAACTGTAATGATGAAATTAATAATCGCAAAAAAAACCGATCATTTAAAGAACGGCTTTCATTTATTTTTCGTTTATTGAGTCATAAGAAGAATATTTTTGCCCTTCCCAATGTGCAATCCACAAGGCGTATTATGCATTTTTTAAAATCTAAATTGCCTTAGTTCGTATCTCTCATGAACTTGCAGTTGGCACCTCTCATGAACTTTCAGCTTCGATAATCAGTGGCATATTAGGATTATCTCTACTTAAAACAAATATTTTCCCTCTCCTCATGTCACACCAATCACTACAGAAGGAATGGTGTCGGACAGACCATCCTGTACATATATGTTCCCTGTTCAAGGTAAAACTTCTGTCACACAAACCGCTACAGAAGGAATTTGGTCGAACACATCACCCTGAACATATCTATTCCCCTCTCCTATGCAGAACTTCTGTCACACCAACCACTACTTTAGGAATCGGGTCGGGCACACTTATCAAACAATAAAGTGATTAACAGCAGTCATGTGATACATCTTCAAAGAAGATGTCTTTCCAGTACAGTACTTGTAGGGTAAAACATAACCATTTTATGGTGTATGGTGTATGGTGTAATGGTGTATGGTTCAATGGTGCATGGTGTATGGTTCAATGGTTCATGGTGTATGGTGTAATGGTGTATGGTGTTGCAACGTGAACCATACACCATGAACCATACACCATACACTATGAACCATACACCATACACTATGAACCATACACCATGCACTATAACCCATACTCTGTACTCGGTAACTCTGGACCATACACCAGACACACGATCGAGCGACACGATGTGAACTGCATGGTGCCCCGGGACTGGCGCAATCGAAGTTGATATAATTTTTTTTTTTAAAAATATGTTAACCTTAAAGAAAATTAATCGTGCCTTTTATGCGCCAGCAGGTGGCTATTTTCAACAACCATGAAATAATAATTA
>MJUU01000997.1:7822-21011 GCA_002080025.1 Modiolus philippinarum
TCATGTGGCATACCTGGTCATGTATATGATGATTGAAGCCAACACATGTGACATTCATATAACATACAGCTGCACAATGAGCAGAACTCATCGCATACATAGTACTCAAGACTGGCTCATCGGCATATGTTGTGTTGGCCAGGCAGTATTTCGAATCCCATGGCACTGTAAGGAAAAAAAATAGGCCTTTAAGAACATTATAAAGCGATATTTTTATAATATACATTTTTGTACATTTCAAAATATTAAATAGACAGATTTTGCTAAAATCATACATTGGATTTTTTCCGAGTCCATTTAAATTAAAAACATAAGAGAACTTTATCAAATGAACATCATGGTATACGTTTGCTGATGTATTTGTAGTTTATTGTAAAAAATGTAAAAGGAAATATAACTTTGCTTTAGTTTAAACATATTTTTATTTAAATTCATGACACATATACAAGCATACATCATACATAATAAGCATAACAGCAAATTAGGATTCAGAAACAAGCTGAAATCAACTTATATAAATCTGTCTCCTTAATTAAAGACGACTTTGATAAATAATCATAAATGTAACAAGCATGAAAGTGATGTTGACATATAATGGTATAACATAAGAAGGAAAAAGATTACAAAGAAAAAAATACATGACACTGTATGGATGAAATGAGTCAAAAATTAAGTAAAAGCAATTTAGCTATTTCAAGTGATAAACCTCTTGTTTTTTATAATGGAATAAAAAAGATAACAGGAAACACCTACAATGGCCGAAAAACATAGCCACATGCCAGAAAGTAAATGGGAACTGCACAAGAAAAAAAACCACAATAAAAATACAAAAGACAAACATAAACAACGATAGGAATTCGGGACAGCCGGACTTGGTACCGGCACTAGCAAAAGCCAGAGGTAGGGTTAAACCGGTTTATGGGTACCCAAACCTCCCCTTTCTCTGTCCCGTTTCCCTATCGTAGAATAAACATACGAACAAAAAATGTATTTTTGAACTCTAAGGAAAATCTCCCTATTTTGGTCTAAATTTAGTGTATCTGAACCAAATAAAAGAAGTTTCGAGTTTATATTTCGTGTACAGTTTATCGTAAAAATCAATTGGTTACGTATGTTAAGATAATTTGGGCAATTAAGTAAGAAATGGACAGTCGTTTCAATTTGTCCACAAGTACAATTTGGAGAATCTTCAAGGTTGCGACTGAAAAGGTGTTCGTTTAGAGAACTACTTCCAAGCCCAACCTGGTGTGCAGAATCTGACCAAGTCTTGAACCAACGTAGTAATATTCTGGACCTTTACAAGATTGCTGATTAATCTTGTTTTTAAATATATCAACTGAAGGGGAGTTACGGATCTCCTCCTTCAACTTATTCCATAGTTTTACGGTAGAAGGTAGAAAGTAGTCTGCATAAAAGCTCGTGTTTGTACGGATTTCCGAAATATTTTTCGATTGTCGTGTGTAATGCGCATGTAAATTTTCAACGAGAGAATGTACACAGTTTTGTAAGTAGCCAGGAGTTAAATTATTTACCATTTTATAAAAAAGCAGCAATCTGTGTTTCTCCCTTCTACCTTTCAACGATTCCCATCCCGTTTCCTCATATAGTTTTTTAATTGCGGTTAATTTAATTAGTACCTCCCGTAACGATTCGCATTGCTTCTATTTGTACATTTTCAAGACCAAGGTTGTTATTGTCCCAAACGACGTCCCCGTATTCTAAAATTGGTGTTATGTACGAGACATAGATTTTTTCCAATGTAAATCTATCGAGGATAAACTGGAATTTACGTAATATATTTAGCCTTTTATATGCTTTCTTTACTATATAATCGATATGGTCGTGCCACAAACCATTGTTTGAGAAGTACATCCCCAAGTGTTTATGACTAGTTACTTCTTGTATTCTACAATTATTCATATATAAGGGGGCATGAACAGGTTTGTTAAGTTTTCGAGAAACTAGTAAGGATTCAGTTTTTTGGGGGTTGAAAGTAACCAGCCATTGTTTTGACCATTGATGAATTTTCTTTAAGTCTTCGTTGAGCAATCTGGCAGTGTTGTCAGGATCGTCAACTACAAGATAAAGACTAGTATCATCAGCAAATAATTTTATACACGCATTTATATCCGAAACAATGTCATTAATAAATAAAATAAATACTAAGGGTCCAAGAATAGATCCTTGTGGAACCCCTGTGTTAACAGGTTTCCAATCTGAAAAGCTATTATTTAACACTACGCGTTGATATCTCCCAAGTAGGTAGCTTTCCAACCATCGAAGCAAGTTTCCAGAAATACCATACTGGTGTAATTTGAAAAGTAGACCTCTGTGCCATACCCTATCGAAAGCTTTACTAATGTCACAGAATACAACTCGAATTTCCTTCCCGTTATCAAGAGCCCTCCCGAAGTCGTTGGAAATATCAATTAGTTGGTTTATAGCAGAATCCCCTTTTGTAAAACCCGATTGATGTTGAGTAATAATATCGTTCTGAAATAAGTAGTTATGAATATACTTGTAGACACACCTCTCCATACATTTGGATATAATGCATAGGAGAGAAATAGGTCTATAATTTTGAACCTCACTTGGACTATTACTTTTGAAGACGGGTGTGACATTTGCTCTTTTCCATGATGAAGGAAACGACGACTTTGATAATGACAGATTAAACAATTTACATAAGGGGTATTTTAGCTGTTCTGCACCTTCTTTCAGAAGGCGAGGACTGATCAAGTCTGGTCCCGACGCTTTACTTGTATTTAATATAGTTAAAACATCTTTAACATCACTTTCTAGTATTTTAATATCATTTAATGTGTTTTCCGGTGTAAGTGGTTCAGGAAGGTCAGCACCTACCTCGTCAAGTTTTGTTTGAGACACAAAAAAATTATTGAATTCATTAGCCTTTTTTTCGTCGTCAGTGATCATTTTATCCTTTTTAAACAACGGAGGAATACCGGACTTTTGATATATTCGTATACGAGCTTAAATATATGTTCAATTTGGGCATCGGTTAACTCTAGGTTACCACAAGTTAAAAGTTCAAGATCTATGTTACAAACCTCTGGTAACCAAGCCAGATTTTCAATCAAAGAATTTCGTGGCATTGTAAATTTTGGACACTCGAAGAAAAAATGGAAGGCGTCCTCGCGATGTGCACCACAAAGACATGACGGATTGGATATAATGTTTACCTTATATAAATCATAATTGCATCTAAATTGTGTCAATATTATATTTAATTTTCGGGGCCGACACTATAGTAGCTAGTAGCTTTAATTATTTCATTTTGCTTTCGCAATTCATGTTTGAAACATGAGATAGAGTTTACATTTCTTAATGTAGGCTGTAACTGGTTCCATTGACGAATAGTTGAAGGAATGAAGGAATCATAAGTTGTCGAAAGTCTACAATACGGTACAATAAAATTGTCTCCATCACGCAAAGGATATATAGTGGTAGTGATTTTCGGGGGTATTAGATCACAAAGATAACTCGGAGCGTTACCATTTTGTATATTATAGAACATTTGTAGTCTTCTTCGTTTTCGTCTTTCCGCTAGTGGTTCCCATCCAATTTCTATATAAATTTAGTCCAAACTTGTAAAACACGGTAATCCAGAAACAATTCTGGCGGCTTCTAACTGTAGCTGTTCTAATTTATTAGAATTTCCCAACCCACAATTATCCCAAACTTCACATGTATATTCAAATATCGGTCTAATATATACCATATATAATTTTTCTAGATTTTTACGACACAATTTATACTTTAATTTACGAAGAACATTTAAATGTCTAGAGATACTTGAAATAACATTTTCAATATGTATATTCCACTTAGCATAGCTGCTAAATGTGACTCCCAAACGTTTGTGACAGTTAGTAATAGGAATATCTTTACCGTTCAATGTAAATTTAAGAGTAGGGATATCTGTATTAGAGAATAACATTATTTCCGTTTTTAATTAACCATTTCTTTGACCATTCATCCAACTCTTTCAAATCATGATAAATTAAGGGTATGAGGCAAACAAACAATATCCAAACAAAAAACAAGGCAAGCATTTTTGAAGATAACAAAGTTTGATGTGACCAATGTTCATTAAATGATGAAAGTCAGTTTTCAGAACTCAATTGAATCCAGTGAAAATATTTTTTTTCATATATTCATTATTACTAATTTTTTTCCCATTTTAGTTGATGCCAGTCCTATTAAAAAGTTTTCTTATAGTAATTTATATTTGTGGTCTTCTTAAACGACGATTAAAATACCATTTTAATCGCAAAAACGAAAAACATCCCTTGTTTGTTTTGTTATAAAATTACATATTTTCAATGCGCGTGCTGACGCCAAACATAGAAATAACTTTTCTTGGCCTTATGAAAAACAAAATCTCTCATTGTTAAAACTGGGTCGATGCCTCTGTTGTTAGACTGTAAGTAGCCGAGGGATGTCACCAGCCAAGTAGTCAGTACTTCGGTGCTGACCCGAAAGCCGATATCATTTTGAAAATTGTAATATCTAAATTTTTGTAAACTGTGTTCAAAACTAAGGAGTATCTTCCTTAAAGCTCTGCCCTAAGCTGATTTTGGCTTTTCATTTAGATCAAAATCTATGCGGAAGTAGTCAGGTCATGATACGGAAAGCCTGACCGCGAAACTGTTTGGAGAATCGCCACGCTCCATGCAGTATAAAGACCCCCTCTATATTTCTCTAAAGAGTGCAGACGCACTGGGTGTCGTATGGAAGGCTAAATTTCCTGCCCCTACCCATTTCTCACATTTTCCAGTGGCAATCAAAAGTCGTTACCCCGGTTGTCCCTTCCGCCTTTATTTCTTTCTTCTTTTACTTAACAAAATACCGAAGTTACTGTTAATTCATTTTCTGCATATGCGTTAATAGTCTTCCAAATGTTCAGATTTTATCTCAATGAAGAGACATAAGTTGTCGAAATGGCCATATGCAGAAAGTAAATTTACAGTAACTTCGGTATTTAGTTAACTGTTTTATAGTTAAAATCAATTTTTATAGTTGAAGTTCACATCAGTGGTTTCAGTAGGAATTTGAATAGGGGGAGAATTGGAAATATAAGGGGGAGAAAGAATATACGGCCGGGGGTCTGGGGGCCGCTAAAGGCCCCCAGTGGGTCCAGGGCAAAGCCCTGGTAGGGGGTCCAGGGTGTCGAAGCCCCCCCGGCCGAAAATGGATTTGAGGAAATTTGAACCCCAATTGTGGCTTCTCCTGCCACCATTTACTCCTTTTTTCTTTGTTAACAACAACTGTGATTCACATATTATGATACATTTTAAACAATCTTCATATTTGTTATTATTTCAGGTGCAATTTGTGGTGACATGCAGTCATGGTGTGACATCATGTACTGTGTGGGCCAATATTCTAGAATCACTTTATTTTACTAGTATACTGAAAGTCATATTTATAATTTCTATAAAAATCGTGTCATTACCTATCCTAGAGTATTTCATAACATTGCAACCATGTTCGTTTATTAGCGTGTTATAACTTTTTCAGTTTTAATTATTGATGGCGTCGAAGATAAATGATTCCTAGCGAATTTCATAACATAATAACCATGTTCGTTTATTAAGAAATCTTTTATTATATGATTTCATCCACTAAATACGTGTTTCGGATCGATTTGGGCACAGGCGTTCGTTTCTGTCACTGGGGAGAACGACTCCGTGTTGGATAGTAAACCCCCATGGATAGTCGTTCTCCCCATTGACAGAAACGAACGCCTGTGAATGTAGCACTTTTTTGGACAAAAGTCCAATACTGAGCGTTGTCGCTTCATTTTTCATCACCACTGACCTTCACTATGGCCATATGGTATGGTTATCGACAGCCATTTTAATCTCGGACCTATAATCGCGTCCCTTCGTACTTTCAAGTAAATCTGGAACGTAAACTGAGACAGTAGTGAGTATTCAGTCGGGAACCAGCGTAGTGGCGATATTGATAAATGGGGCGAACTAACCGATGGCCAGAGTAAATCACAATCTTCCAAACGCTTTAATGGGACGAAATTCTAGAGTAAGCATCACGTTCCATTTTGACCATGTTTTTGTTATAAATAAAAACTTATGAAATTTAAAGAAAACCACGAAATTTCGATAGCCGGGGATTTTGATGAAATAGCCGGTGAAATTCCCCGGTTCCCGGCTGCTAATGAAATCACCGAGTTCAAATAAATATGATAATTAAGAATAAAAGTTATCATGAAAGAGATTGCAAGTATATTCTGGTTTCTGTAAATCAGATTGCAAAAATGTTGAGGAAAATGGAATAAACAAAATAGAACATGAATAAGGTGGGTTACAAATGACCGAGTTTAACTTAAACTGCCTGTAAATGGTGTATGGGGTAAAAAGTAGTAAGTGGAGACATTGAGTGTCAAAAGCCATAAATATTTAGGGGCACGGGAAAAAAGGTTAGTTTTTACGATACATAATGATAGGGGAAATATTAATGGTTATCAGAGCACTTTCCTTAGCTGATTTTGGCCTCAATTTAGATCATATTGGTTATTTGTTCTCTACATGATTTTATGGAATTTCAAACATTTGATTTTATTCCACTGAAGAGACATAAGTTGTCGAAATGAGCATATGCAGAACCTAAATTTGCAGTAACTTCGGGATTTAGTTATTTAAAATATCCTAGAATTTTATCAATTAATCTATGTTGTGATTTATCATGTGGTGGTAATTCAGATAAACCTGCCACATTCTCAGTAAATTTTGATTTGATCTGCACTGATAGACATAAGTTGTCGAAATGCGCATATGCAGCAACTAAATTCATAGTAACTTCGGTATTTGTTATTTATGGTTATAAGGACTGGGTAATAACAAATATTCCAATTTTCGGAACAACTGTTATTTTTATAAAGTAAATGAAAATCCGAAATATTAGTGAAAAAACGAAAAATTCAAGGATAATGACAATATCAGAAACACAAAGGAACAAAGACATCAAAGGAGTAAGGGACAGAAAAGAAAAAAAGAAATAAAAGATCAGAACAACAACATAGACCCAATAAAAACCATAGTAAAATTTGATTAAAAGCGATCTAAATTAATAAATCATATACTGTAAACCAACTTCGCAATTTATTTTCGCGATCTTCGCGAGCGAGAAAAATATCGCAAAAATAAATCGTCGCGATTTCCTTCTTTCTTATTTACATGTATTAGCAGAACAACGGCAGTAGAATACCGAAGGAACAAAGCAAAAGATAACACAAATCAAAGTCCAGAGACAAGGCAAAAGCAAGAACACCAGAGGACGGAAGACCAAAGACACCACATGCCCACAAAATACACGAACATTACATATGCAACACAAAAAACTAAAGCACTAACAGTGTGAACTCTCTCAATAAACAAGAGTGACATCAGGTGCTCCGGAAGGGTAAGCATGTCCTGCTCTGTATACAGCAACCGTCACAATGTCAGTGGGTCAGTCCAGGGTAAAGTCAAAACCGGTAATGTCAAATCCGGGAAGACGTGAATCTAGCTAAAAATGTCAGTTTTTATTTGTGACACTGACATTTCATATCTATCTATGATGTCGTGGTGACGGCCATAGAATTTCTGAAGGGACGAAATCAACAACGGCTGAACATATCCCTGACTCAGCAGTTTTTGTGACAGTGCTTTTGCTCCTTCCACAAATTCACTGTATGTACTGCACGCTCTACAGTAACGAATTAATTGTGAAATATATACTCCATATGCTGGGGATGTAGGTATATTGTTGCAGATAAAGGGAAAGTTCACAATTGGGAAGTCAAAATCATCACTTTTGTCAAATAATCTAGATTTCAGACGTCCATGTTCGTCAATGTATAACAAAAGGTCAAGGTATGAAGCAGAATCGGGTGTATCGGTTGGCGGTTGGCTCTTTAATTTCAAGTTCACTGGGGTTGATGCGATGTAAATATTCTTTAAATCTTGGGTTATTAAGAGAAAGTACATCGTCTATATATCTGAAGCTGAAATTAAAAGTCTGTGCTAATTGCTTTTGTTTCTGTTGTATCAGCCCTTCTAAAAATTTTGCTTCATACGAAAAAGGGAAAAGGTCAGCTAAAAGTGGCGCACAATTTGTTCCCATAGGAACCCTTATTGTCCGTTGAAAAACTCGGCCTTCACATTCAACAAAAATGTTGTCGATCAAACATTCAAGCATCTTAATCACGTCATTTTCACTGTATTTCTTGTTTGACTCAGTGTGGTTCTTAACAAAATATGTTTTATCTTTTCCTATTATCAGAATACCTGCGCTCTCCGTTTTTGGTACAGAAACATTGATGTATCAGATCGGAAATTACTGTTTTAAGTTTATTATTGGGAAGAGTTGTATAAAGGGTAGAAAAATCAAAAGTTTGAATGCTATTGCAGTATGCGAGACTGTTTGAGGAGAGCCGTTCAAGGAGATCTTTGGAATTTTTAAGAATCCACATCTGATTCACGCCGCTCAGAAATAGAGAACCATGACAATTGGTCACTGCGAAATTTGCCGGAAAGGATAAAACGCTAAATAATTTGGTTTACAGTAATACGGGACTTTCGAGATATAAACTGTCGTGTAATTGAAATTACCCATGAGACGGATTGACTGGATTCTTGAACTATTGAAATAAATATATACCAAATAAAAAACAAAATATTTATAAAATTTAAGTATTCACTTATATTTGTTCCTACATGACAAGTCGTTAGCAAAATTGTAATTTATCTCCTTATTCACATGCGCAGCAACAAAAGCGATACACATAGTGGTTGTTCTAGATCTTACAGAGGAGTCCCTATTGTTGGCATTTAGAAGTTTAGCCTAACGTAAAACGTTACCTTGATTTATTTTCACGCTTCTGCTTTTATTTCTGTTTTTGAGAATTCATCAAAGGGGTATTTTCTCTCGTGTTTCATCCCTAAACACGCAGCATGGTTCGGCAAGTCATGAGAGAAAGACTTGTTGACTTAATAAAATCTTCTTTTAAAAAAAGATGCTTTGAAAACGATTATATTTTACTTAGAAACCTTCACCACAGAGATAGAATATGTTTTTAATAATAAACCGTTTACTCGAATTTCTTTCGATTTGAAAGACATAGAGCCACTCTCTCCAGTGCTTCTGTAATACGACGAAATAACATACTTCCGTATCCGGCCGAAATACCACACTTCTGTGTCCTGACGAAATAACACGCTACCGTGTCCGTAAACGGAAGTCGTAGCTACTGACAATATATACATAAAAGAAATTTCATCAGTGAATAAAATTAAAAAGAGACTTTCTTTCGTGAGTTTAATATCTTGGGAAATTCAACCAAAAACAGAAGAAAGTACATACATTTAATCTGGTGAAGTTGTGCAAATTTACGACAAAATGTAGCATGGAATGAATGGAGACTGCTTCTTGAAAATAAATTTTCTTGAAAAATGATTTTGCCCGTTCTGTTTTTAATTAGAAGTAGCCCTTTTAAAAAAGGATTGTTATCTTTATCTAGATGGGAATTCTCCTATCAAGTGGTGGTACAATACCCTTGACTTCCGGTTATTACCATACGTGTTGCTTAATTTATCAAAATAGAATTTATAATATAACAACTATAAACAGAAAATTTATATAACAAAATTAGCAAATCTAGGACCAGTATATCTACAAATTATAATATTTAACAAATATTTATATCTTTTAACTTGATTAAGTACAAAAAATAAAATGAT
This sequence comes from Modiolus philippinarum, assembly GCA_002080025.1. NCBI lineage: Eukaryota > Metazoa > Mollusca > Bivalvia > Mytilida > Modiolidae > Modiolus > Modiolus philippinarum. The sequence goes on from MJUU01000997.1 coordinate 17,584, forward strand.
ATTATCAAAAATGTAATAATTATTGGCCAATTTTAAAAACCAAGAATTTCTAAGATAAAACCAAACAGCCAATTCTACCAGAGGTTGATAACTGGAGCTGATTGATTGTATCTAAATGCTGAAACTGAAGTGGAGACCATTTTTTAAAAGCCTAAAGTCCTGGCCAGATTAACTACAGAACAATTAGAAATTCGTAGGCACGCCGACATGATAGTACAAAAGATCCAAAGAGTGCTCCTTTCCCCAGAGTATTTTTACCATTGTTATAATAAATATTGCTGCGATTATTATCTTGACAAATTAAGTAAGTCATAAATACTAATCACTTCAATATTATTGTTGTTTCTGAAAACTCACCATCCTGAATAACAACCCACTGTCCTTTTGATCCTTTGTTAGTCATAATAAAGTCTGAAAACTCACCATTCTGAAAACAACCCACTCTCTATTTGATCCTTTGTTTGTCATTATAAAGTCTGGAAACTCACCATCCTGTAAAACAGCCCACTGTCCATTTGATCCTTTGTTTCTCATAATAAAGTCTGAAAACTCACCATCCTGAATAACAGCCCAATGTCCATTTGATCCCTTACTTGTCATAATAAAGTCTGAAAACTCACCATTCTGGATAACAACCCACTGTCCATTTGATCCCTTGTTTGTCATAATAAAGTCTGAAAACTCACCATCCTGAATAACAGCCCAATGTCCATTTGATCCCTTGCTTGTCATAATAAAGTCTGAAAACTCAACATTCTGGATTACAGCCCACTGTACATTGATCCTTTGTTTGTTATAATAAAGTCTGAAAACTCACCATCCTGAATAACAGCCCACTGTCCATTTGATCCCTTGCTTGTCATAATAAAGTCTGAAAACTCACCTTCTGGATAACAACCCACTGTCCATTTGATCCCTTGCTTGTCATAATAAAGTCTGAAAACTCACCATTCTGGATTACAGCCCACTGTCCATTTGATCCCTTGCTTGTCATAATAAAGTCTGAAAACTCACCATTCTGGATAATAACCGACTGTCCATTTGATACCTTGCTTGTCATAATAAAGTCTGAAAACTCACCATTCTGGATAGCAACCCACTGTCCATTTGATCCCTTGCTTGTCATAATTAAGTCTGAAAACTCACCATTCTGGATTACAGCCCACTGTCCATTTGATCCCTTGTTTGTCATAATAAAGTCTGAAAACTCACCATTCTGGATAACAACCCACTGTCCATTTGATCCCTTGTTTGTCATAATAAAGTCTGAAAACTCGCCATTCTGGATAACAACCCACTGTCCATTTGGTCCCTTGTTTGTCATAATAAAGTCTGAAAACTCACCATTCTGGATAACAACCCACTGTCCATTTGACCCCTTGTTTGTCATAATAAAGTCTTAAAACTCACCATTCTGGATTACAGCCCACTGTCCATTTGATCCCTTGCTTGTCATAATAAAGTCTGAAAACTCACCATTCTGGATAACAACCCACTGTCCATTTGATCCCTTGCTTGGCATAATAAAGTCTGAAAACTCACCATTCTGGATTACAGCCCACTGTCCATTTGATCCATTGCGTGTCATAATAAAGTCTGAAAACTCACCATTCTGGATTACAGCCCACTGTTCATTTGATCCCTTGTTTAGCATAATAAAGTCTACAAACTCACCATTCTGGATAACAACCCACTGTCCATTTGATCCCTTGCTTGTCATAATAAAGTCTGAAAACTCACCATTCTGGATTACAGCCCACTGTCCATTTGATCTATTGCTTGTCATAATAAAGTCTGAAAACTCACCATTCTGGATTACAGCCCACTGTCCATTTGATCCCTTGTTTGTCATAAAAAAGTCTGAAAACTCACCATTCTGGATTACAGCTTACTGTCCATTTGATCCCTTGCTTGTCATAATAAAGTCTGATAACTCACCATTCTGGATAACAACCAACTGTCCATTTGATCCCTTGCTTGTCCTAATAAAGTCTGAAAACTCACCATTCTGGATTACAGCCCACTGTCCATTTGATCCTTTGTTTGTCATAAAAAAGTCTGAAAACTCACCATCTTGAATAACAACCCACTGTCCATTTGAACCCTTGCTTGTCATAATAAAGTCTGAAAACTCACCATTCTGGATAGCAACCCACTGTCCATTTGATCCCTTGCTTGTCCTAATAAAGTCTGAAAACTCACCATTCTGGATAACAACCCACTGTCCATTTGATCCTTGCTTGTCATAATAAAGTCTGTAAACTCACCATTCTGGATTACAGCCCAATGTCCATTTGATCCTTGCTTGTCATAATAAAGTCTGTAAACTCACCATTCTGGATTACAGCCCACTGTCCATTTGATCCCTTGTTTGTCATTATATGGATGGATGTAATATCAATTGACATTGTCCCTGTTTCATCATAAAACGATGTTGATGCAGCTTCATATTTGCCCTCTTCGTGTCCTTTCCCAAAAGTTATTGCGCCATGTTTCCATGATATCCAAAACATCCTGAATTCAGAACAATTTAGAAAAGGTTCATCAGGAAAATTGAAATGTTTTGTGTAATGATATCTGGCATCATAAACGTAGTACAAGTTTACATGTGTGCCATTCTCAGGGTTTTCATCAATTCGAACTGCAAAAAAAGGATGTCTGTAATCCCCGATAGGTGATGTGCTGATTAACACAACTACACCGCGACATGATTTAACTGAAAATTTGAATACCTGTCCTGATGGGTAGACGTCATGCTTGTAGACAGGCGTAGCAAATTTGAAAATGTCCAGGGTGTTTGTTAAATCCTTGTATCCACTGTTATATGTATACATAAAAACTTCTTGTTCTCCTGAAAAGGGTAATTTTAATGTAAGAACACTTTGTAAAGAGTCTGTGAATCTTTCTACGACAAAGTCAAAAAACATTTCAAAAATAGAGCAAATTATAGAACGGAACAATAAATAATGATAAACACTTTTTTCATAGAGTGCTAACATTTAAGGGAGTACGAGTCTCAAAAATTTTGTAATTAGAATTAAAATTCTGACCTTTTGTCTTGAAGAGCACATCTAAAGGAACAACTTGAGCAAAAAAATTTGAAAATCCATGTAGGAATTTTTGAGATATAAGACGTCAAAATTTTGGCGGGAAACAGATCTCTCTAGAGTTTTCCTTCAATTTGCATAAGATGTTTATAGGCTTTTAGATATATGAAATTATAATTAGACGTTGATTAAATTTTATACACATGTATTTTATAGTGACTTATGACCAAGAAAATGTGATCCATGTGCAAAAAAATAGCACTGTTTGAATGGATAAAACCCAAGGATATAGAATGCTTCTGAACTCTGAGACTCGTACTCCCTTAAGCATAATTTGGTATGAAACCTGAAAAAAAAATCATGTGATTAATTTGAAAACAA
>MJUU01000998.1:0-13613 GCA_002080025.1 Modiolus philippinarum
CTTAAGTCTTTCAAACTTTGTTAGCTCAAACACCACCAATATATTGAACTGAATTTAAAGTCTGATCTTCTTTAACTATTTTTCTTTGTTGCACTTTTTTGACAAAAATGTACTTGCTTATGACCACTTTCAACACCAGTTTTGAAGCTGAGACATAATTTTGTAAATGGCGGTCAACAACAATTTTTAAAACCATATTTTTAAGATACCACATCAATATTTATTTGGAAACCAAATTTCATTGAAATAGGAAAATGTTGAATTTTCTCGCCTTTTTGGCGGCTATTTTGAAAATGGCGGTCAACAAAGAATTTTCAACAAGACTTTTGAAGTCGCAACATCAATATCCACTTGGACACCAAATTTCATTGAAATCAGACAATGTTGAATTTTCCCGCCTTTTTTGGCAGCCATTTTAAAATTGCGGTCAGTGAACAATTCTTAACATCAGTTTTGAATTCACAACATCAATATCCACTTGGAAACCAAATTTCATTGAAATCGGACAATGTTGAATTTTCCTGCCTTTTTGAAATGGTGGTGAAGAACAATTTTTAGACCCAAGAGCTACGAAGTAGCTTTGGGCTTAAGCTATCACATAAGACGAAATCCACCAGGTTAAATAACACCCTATTCAAGACACTCTTTAAATTCACAAATTTGTTGCATTGGAATGATTAATGCAAACACAAGAATATTTGATAACTTATAAAAACATTGTCTTGAAAACAAATGCAATAAATGGACAATTTATGTAACTGAACAGATGGGATTATATTTCAGACAATGCATATTTCAACTAATTCCTAACTGCGGAGGTATACTTGAGTCGTATTAATATTGTTAACAAATATCACATGATTTTTAGCACGGTAAACATGATCATAAACAGTAGTATGACCCCAATATGATTTTGTTAGTATTAAATCAGTACATCTGCAGCATTCAACACTTAATGAGCCGGTAACTTTCTTATCTAAATTATGAAATAATTAATATATGGATTGTCTGGCTTATAATCTATATTATTATAAAACAAACAACTAAAATGAACGATTTGTTGACGACTTATGAAGGTGTAAAAGAATCTAAACTGACAGTTTGTAAATAGAAAATTTGTGAAAGCATTCATTGCTTGACAAGGCCAAGTTATGAAACCTTATAATAAGCTTTAAATAATAACGGGCTTTCTATAATGAACTTTTAAAACTTAGAGCTAATTAAAGAGACAATGAAAGAAAACATCAGGTTTTTTACAGAAAATTATGTCAAAGTTTTTAATGATAACTCAGTTTTCACCGATTTTTAAAGTAATTCTGAAGATGTTTAAATTTTCCAAAATCAACACCCTCTACTTCCCGTGATAGGAAATCAGAAAAAGCATACATTCAAGTCGTCTGTTTAAATTTCAATGCTTTGATCGATTTGATACTTTTTTAAAAATTCGATTTTAAAACAACTTAGCAAGATTAACATCCAGAAAATTATTACAGCTACTACTTATTTTTGATAGAATTTCAGTTTTTTTTAAGACTTTATCTCTTTCCACAGTCATCACTCTGCATGTTTACCCAATTATCTTTTCTTTTCGTACCGATATAGAAACTCAAAAGGCCAGTCTAAATACTGACATATCGTTGAAAAAAATTTTCTGGTTAATATGCTATCCGAGTGCCGAATTTTACCTCTGTTCGATCTTGCTCTTGGGGCTAAGAAGTACCTGAGTACTTTGATTAACATTGGTTTGAATTTGCGACATCAATACCCATTTGGAAACAAATTCCATTGAAATTGGACAATGTTAAATTTTCCCGCCTTTTATGGCGGCCATTTTGAAAATGGCAGTCAACAAACAATTTTCAGCATATGTTTTGAAGTCGCAACATCAATATCCACTGTCACCTTTCTTGAAGGAGACCATGTAAGCATCATTGCACCTCACTTTGGTTCCAATTGGCATAGTATTTTCAGAGGAGATCTTTAAATGATTTCCCATGGGGTCCCAGGTTAAACAATGTTCCGGCTGACTGCCATCTTGGATGCTATGTGGACATGCCAGACATATTTTATGAAGGGGACCAAGTAAGGACCATTGTGACTAAGCATTATTCCAATTGGCCATGTACTTTCAGAGGAGAAGATCTTTGAATATGTTTCCCTATAGGGTCCAATGTTAAAAACACGTTCCCTCCTGGCGGCCATCTAGGATATGATGTGGACTTGCTGAACACATTTTTTAAAAGGGGCCACTTAAGGAACTTTGTGACTAAGTTTGGTTCCAATTGGAAAAGTATTTTCAGGGGAAAGGTTTTTGCAAGATTGTCCAATTTTGGACAAAGTTCCCCGCTGGCGGCCATCTTGGATGATGTGCAGACTTGCTGGACAAAATTTTTTAAAGGAGACCACTGAAGGACTATTGTGACCAAGTTTGGTTCCAATTGGCGCAGTGGTTTCAGAGAAGATCTTTGAATGCTTTCCCATAGGGTCTAATGTTAAACTGTGTTCCCTGCTGGCGGTCATCTTGGATATGATATGAACTTGCCAGACATTTCTTTAAAAAGAGGCCACCTAAGGACCATTGTGCCCAAGTTTGTTTCCAATTGGCCTAGCAGTTTCAGAGAAGAAGATGTTTGAATGAAAAGTTTACGATGGACAGACCACTGACAGAGTGATGGCAATAAGATCATCATGGCATAGCCATGCAGGTCAGTTAAATGTTATGCAGGCATTGAAGTTAAGATGCTACTTCATTATTTATCTGGGAGAGATATTTGCAAGGTGGGCAAACAGAAATCACACCACCACACAATATACAATTATATAGAATTATTATTAATTTGTGAAATAAGTATAGTTTATGAAAGTATTTTTGCAAAAAAAATGTAAAAATTTGTAAAAAAATACCTTTTTGCTCTTGATTATGTAACAAATAATTATTTTTAATAAAGTGATAGCAGGGTATTTCTCTAAAACTTAAAAAAGAAAAGTAAACCAAAGAAGATTAGAAAACAGAATTTAAAGGGAAATAACCCATAACAATATGGCATTGAAAAAAAAAAATTTTGGTGAAAGAGTCAATAACTACAACACAGGCAGTTGGATTTTCTTCAAAATTTCAGAGTATGTAGATCTTGATATGCTGAACATTTTTGCAATATACACTTCACCTCTATCTGTTACAGTTTTTGAAATAAAAAATATAAAATGCATAAATTTTGAAAATTTTACGGAAAAAGGGCTGTAACTCTGAGACGGGTTTTCCGATTTTCTTCAAAATTGCAGGGGAGATAGATCTTGTCATTCAGAAAAATTTTACCCTTTGTCAGATTTTTGATATCTGCAACGGTTTTTGAGTTATTTGCCGAAACAGCAATTTACCCCTATGTTCTATTTTTAGTAACAGGGGCCATGTTGTTTGGTCCTAGGACTAACCGAACACATTTTTTAAACTATATAGGTGATGACCCAGGCCAAGTTTGAATTAAATTGGCCCAGTGGTTTCAAAGGAGAAGATTTTTGAAAAAAAGTTTACGACCGACAGACGGACGACGGACGCCAAGTTGTGGCAAAAGCTCACCCTAGCATAGCCAGATGAGCTAAAAAGTATCAAATTTCTTAAATTTGACCAATAAAGGGCAAAATCTCCTATATGGGTAGTCAGATTTTCTTCAAAATTTCAAGGTGGGTAGATCTGGATATGCTGAAAAATTTTGCAATTTAAAGTTGACCTCTATCTGTTATAGTTTTTGCGATAAAAAATAAAGAATATCAAGATTTTGAAATTTTCACGGAAAAAAGATTTTTGAGAAAGTTTACGATGGACGGACGACGAACGGACGATGGACGCCAAGTGATGGCAATAGCTCACATGGCCTTTTAGGCCAGGTGAGCTAAAAATATGTGTGGATTCAAATTATGTTTGACATACTAAGGTGTTAACTTGATACAGTAATTTGTTGGAAAGTTTTACCAAATTATCTGATTTCTTAGCTTCAGACTAAACATCAAATTGTGCCCAATGAAACAATCAAGAAATCACAGACAAAAACTTTGCTTCCAGTTCAAATCAATGTATCAGAATAACAGGAAGTGAATGTCCAACAAACTATTTTTGAAACTAAACAACTTGTTATTTCCAAATTTCAGACCAAATTTCAAATATTTCCACTTATACAAGCCTTGAAATACCAGACAAAAACTTGTTTAATCGTTCAAAATCAAAGTATCGGCAAACAGCAAGTGGATGGCAAACAATTAACCCTGAAAATTGCTTACACAATAGAAAATATACGACAAAATGTAAAAAATTTCAAAAATTTGACCAATAAAGGGCAATAACTCCTTAATAGGTATTCAGATTTTCATAGAAATTTCCAGGTGGGTAGATCTTGACATGCTGAACATTATACAAGCCAAGAAATCTTTGACTCAGAAAAACTGCTGATGGACTAAAGGACAAAGTGAGAACTATAGGGCACCAACACCCAGATGTAAATTCATTTCTGCAACAAAACAAAACAAAACATTCATGATACCAGGTTGCATATAAAGTCCTTTGAAATTCTAGAAAATGTTTTAAAATATTTTAAATGGTTATTATAATTATGATTATACTGTAACTAAAACCTCTGTCAAAATAAATTAAAACTTTATTACCAATTCAAGTAACTAATTTTCCCATATCCCAACATTGAAATAAAAGTATCTTGAAACTGATGTGATTGACACCCACTTTATATTTAAATAAATGGCCACATCTACAATTATTTTGTAGTCATTAAAAAACCCTCCAGCAATCTGTCCCATTAGCCCTGAGTCACATCATTATTATACTGATTGTACCCTCTGTTGAACTTTGTTGTTATTTAATAAGATGTAAATTTACCCTTATTGAACCTTTTTAAGATTTATCATGACATTGATCTACCCCATATTGAACCTTGTAATTTAATAAGTCTTTTACCTTATCTCTCAAGGTCATCTTATACAATGAATAAAAATTCCCCCTGTAAGTGCCCCCTGTTCTTTTGTCATGTGATACTACTACATTTTGATTGAAGTATGCAGTTTTTCTCAGTTAAATCGGTCACCTCTTTTCTGGTGAACTTTAAATAACGACATCTACACACATGCAGAAACCCCATTTTAAAATAATAAGACAAAAATTACATGATACAAGTGACATTGTTATATGGCATATATTAATTGTTATGCATGTAGATTTAACAGGAAGTTCGGGCTCTATAGAGCTTGTATTGCTCAATTATATAATGTTTCCGTTTAAAAGGGAATCAGTTTATAAATTTATTAAACCAAGAGCCAATATTAATATGCAGATGACAGGAAAGTTGACTTGATAAACTCAAGACCATTCAAGTGAACTTGACACACATGAATTAGGAAACAAGTTATACTTGATACAGCTATGAACAGTGATATATCTCTGAAGAGTCAATTAGAACTTGATACAGCTATGAACAGTCACAAAGAACTTGACATATATAGCCCTAAAGAGTCAAGTCGAACTTAATACAGCTATGAAGAGTCAAGTAGAACTTAATATATAGCTCTGAAGAGTCAAGTTGAACTTGATACAACTATGAACAGTCAAATAGAACTTGACATACTAGTATATACATATGAATCTCTGAAAAGTCAAGTTGAACATGATGCATCCATGAAAAGTCATGTACATTTTTTCATATCACAGGGCACTCATTATCTAAAACTGACAAACATACAAATATTTTTTTAAAAATCAAAATTACAAAAATGTAGCAAAGATAACCTTTCAATCAATGTACATGTATTTTGTATTCAAACTGAAGCCACCAAATCTGAGGGATAATAATGACAAAATCATTGAAACCTGACCTTGTTAATCCCGACTCAACTTCCCACAACCCTATTCAAGTTATCAAATTAATATGTTCATGAATTACCAGATTACACACACACACACAAAAATTAAGGCCCCGAAATGCTTTCAAAATGTTTTATTTCATGTCCATCTCATGCTAGTAATACAAAACTATTGGTGTACATCATCACTTCAAAAGCATGACAATATCATATCCTAGGACATCCTTGGATTATCTTATTCTGTGGGATATATTTTCACAAGTGCAATAACGTATTTCAGGAGAATCTTATTTTTCTGAGTAAAATTTTTGTTTTACTTTTTTTTTTGCAATTCACCTCCCTCCATTGATTTTTTTCTTTCCCCCTTTTCCAATTTTCAAGTTATCTCTACATTACATTTCTCTCAATGTGTAATGAAATAAGTTAACAACCCTAAAATATGCTTACGGGAAAAATGGTGCCATTATAGTTTTTTTTACTGCAAGTCATAGTGACAATTAGTTTTACAGTACTTCATATTTTTAAAAAGATTACCCCAGCAGAGTAAATGTAAACTAATTTCATTATAGCTTCAGAACTAATGATTGTTTTATTCATATCTTGATGTTTTTTAACTTTCTTTATCTTTTTTATTTATTCATAATCTATTACAATTTTCTTTTGTTATGTTAAAATTCAATAAATCCCAAGTACAGACTTTTCCTCCTTCAGCAATATTTATTCAAAATCATTCAATATCCTAATAATAACATCGGTGTTTTACATTTCCGCAAATTGGCATAACATTTCAGGAAAAAAATATTATGTTTCCGAAAAAAATGTTTACCTTTCTGGGAAAAAATATATATCAGTGGAACCTACGAAAACTGGTCTCTGTCGGGCCCAAGGCAATCGGCCGGTTTTAAGAGGTTTCGGTTTCTAGAGGTTCCCAACACTGGTCTTTTCAATCCGAACATTAATATATGACCATATGATTTGTAAGGTCAGTGTAGGCTGAAAGTTAATTATTGCAGTAAATTTTCCAACATTCTTGAAAATTTCAATCAATATCATTATTATACAAATGTTTATTGTTGTGATTCTTTTTTTTTCCAAAACTTCATTTTGGTGGGTTTAAAAGTTGAGTATCTTTGACCTTTATTTTCACTTTATATTTGGCTTGAATTTTAAAGTGATTATTTTCAAAATTTTGCTGCACAAAATTTGCGATCTTTTTTAACCATTATAAAATAAATAATGGAATTGTGATGAAAGCTTAATAACCTTATGAACCAGGTAAATTTTCGGAAATGTAATAATTAACATTTGAAAAATTTCTGGAAAAGTAATGCGCCCAATAACATGCATCCTAGACTTTTTGGCTAAACAGGAGGGGGCATTTTTGAAAATTCTATTTCCTTTTTTCCATTTAGTTCCTATTTTAACATGTATAGTTATGTAATAATTTTTACCATTTTCAAGATAACTTGTATAAAAAGTTATCCAAAATTAATGAGTCATACACTTAAAAGATTTTGAAATGACCAATCAGTAAACACTTAATAATGTTAAGGGGTGGAAAGGTCATCAGCCTTTGGTATTTATTTATTTATGAAAAGTATTTATTATACAAATAAAAACTTTTAAAATGCATTCATAATCTAAAAATATTATTTAAATAGAAATTCTGTGTCTTTTTCAAACATTTAACCACTTACTTTTCATCATTGTTAGAAACTTCCGTATTAACTTGAAAAGTTGTTGACCAGCATATTACTGCCCAGTCATGCTTCACTGAGTTTCTATATCTATCAAGGCCAATGGCCGGCTTTGTAAGAAAAACATGGTTAAACATAGTTGAAGATAGCCGCAAGCAGATTTACAATACAAAAATAAATGTTTTTCGCGTCTATTTCATAATTATTTCTATGGATGTCAATACTAAAAATTTCAAATATATTTTCAAGTACCTATTAAGTTTTCCATTAGTATTATTTACTGTACAAACATTGTGTCCAACCCTATATAACATAGGGCACTGATCTTTTAAAACCAAATTATTTCAATACACACCTGTCATAGAAATGTGATAATAACATAAATACCAACTAAATTGATCAATTGTTCCACAATAAAATGGTCACAAAAATGGCCATATCCCACTAAATTGCAGAAAAAGGGCAATTAAATAATGGAAATCTCAGTTCATTTATTGACTAACTGATGAGACATATACCAGGTCTAAAATTTTGAAAATGATTTTCAAATTTTGACTTTTTTCCATTTCTTTATTATTTCAGTACATAATATTGATTAACTGTTCCCTATGAAATGGTTACAAAAATGGCAACATCCTTGACTAAACTGAAGAAAATTGACACAACTTGTCAATGGGCAACATATTTTGCAGATGATTTTCAAATTTTTCATTTTCTTTATCTCTTCAGCACATAACATGACCAATTATTTCTTCATAAACAGTGTCTATAAACTGGTCACAAAAATGGCAACAATCAAATAAATTGCAGAAAATTGGCAATAGATGATCAAAATCTGTATCTCAATTATTTTCTTGATTAACTGATAAGGACATATTTTGAAGATGATTTTCAAATTGTAAATTTTCCATTTCTTTATTATTTCAGTCTATTTGAGGGCATGTCCAGCATGGTTTAGTCAAAGCCAGGATTTTTACACAAATCATAGAAAATAGGCCCTATCAAGTTAATTTGTAGATTCTCATCCATTTGTAACAAAAAATCTGGGGAGGGTGGGAGGGTTTTATTTTATTATTTTTACTGATTTCCACTTAAATTGATAGGAAATTAAAGAAAATTTCTGGGTAATTGAAAATAAAAAAAGTTGAGCTTAGAAAAAATTGGGTGGGTGGGGATGAGAAACTATTAATTAATTTAAAGTGGCCTTCAAAGGTGTTCCTGTGCTATTTATTTCTTATACATTTTATGAATTTTTATGCCTGGGTGATTTGTTTTTTCATTTTTAGTTGTCCTTTTAGTGTGAAACCTTTTGTTGCTATGTAACCAAGGAGAAAACTTGAATGAAATATGCCAACTTCTGAATTTCCTAAATCAACTTGATCAATTTTAGTTCACAAGGACTTGTTTATTCATTCTAAATTTAGATATTTTGAAATAAAGTCAGAATTATAATAAAGGCATTCAAGTACACTATACCCACCTTAAAAGAATGTTATTTAAAAAATCATCAAAATGTCACAAAAATAGCAATATTATAAATCATAATTTATGTATTTTACATTAAACTGATTTCATTTCACATCAAAGTGAGAACTATGTTCATTTCTAATAGTGTTGATATATGTGTCCAATAACTGGCCATCGACAGAAAAAATAACTTTATGAACTTCACACCTACAAAAAAACCAAGATTGCAATATACAAACTGTGTAAATAGTGTTCTCTATGAAGACTTTGATTTTCATAACAAGTTTACTCTATTAATGTCCTTTTGAGGTAAAAATCTGTAAAATATCCCTCTGCAATAAAAAAAGTTTTTTGGTAAAAAGAAGAGCTGTCGCTGAATGGCGGCCAATTATACCCCGCTCATTTAACCCTGAATCAGTATGTTAAGTGCAAATTCAAGTGTTTGTGGACACAATACAAGTGTGGACATAGAACAAGTGTGGACACAATGCATGTATCACACATTGATATAATCCTCTCATATAACACTGCAGAGAAAAATTTGACGAAAAATTACTAAATAATGCTAGAAGTGTCAAAATTGACTAAGTAGATAAGCAGGTATTAGTATAGTGATTGGTCTGAAAACAAATCCCACAATATGGCATGACTATACAAAGCTTGTGACAAAATTTCAGATCTGTATCATATAACATTGCAGAGAAACTGACAAAAAATTACTCCATAATGCTACAAGTGTCAAAATTGACTTAGTCGGTAAACAGAAAGTAGTATCCTGATTGGTCTGAAAACACATCCAACAATATGGAATGACTATACAAAGCTTGTGACAAAATTTTAGATCTGTATCATATAACACTGCAGAGAAAACTTTGATGAAAAATGACTCCATAACGCTACAAGTGTTAAAACTGACTTAGTCGGTAAACAGGAAGTAGTATCCCAATTGGTCTGAAAACACATCCCAAAATATGGCATGACTATACAAAGCTTGCGACAAAATTTCAGATCTGTGTCATATAACACTGCAGAGAAAACTTTGACAAAAAATTACTCTATAATGCTACAAGTGTCAAAATTGACCAAGCTATATCATTGTACATTGTATATGTTCCCAAGTGGTGGGCACTTTAGATATAATGCAGAACACAAATTTTAGAAGCGGATCACCAAAAAACTGTTGTATTCAAGTTTGCTTAATTTAATTATGACAAAATCTTGGTTGTAATTTACATAAGGTATAGTGTTAAACTATGCTCCATGCTGGTGACCATCTTGACCTGCTAGCTACCCTTTTCTGGCAAGAACCATCTATGAACCATTGTGACCAAATTTGGTTCTAATTGAAACAGTAGTTTCTGAGAAGATCTTAAGAGAAGGTTTCTCATAGAGTTCAATGTTAAACTATGTTACTCACTTGGGCCATCTTTGGCAAGGTACAAACCAGCCATATACCATTTTGAAAGGATTATCTAAAACCCATTATGACCAAGTTTTGTTCTAATTGGACTGGTAGCTTCTGAGTAAAACTATGTTCTGCGCTGGCAGCCATCTTTGATGAGGTAACCTGCATGAAAACTTCTTTTGAAGGGACCATCCAAGGACCATGGAAACTAAGTTTGGGTGTAATTTGACAAGTAGTTTGCGAAAAGGAGATCACTGAATGTGTTTCCATATGGTCCTATATTAAGCTATGATCTCCACTGGTGGCCATGTTGGATGAGATATGAACCTGCAAGATATCTTTTTTTTAATGAACCATCTAAGGACCATTTTGACTGTGTTTGATTCTTATTGAAAGAAGAAAATCTTTGGATGTGTTAGGATTCGTTAAGGTCATTTGAGTTATTTGTTCTCAGTCAGGTTTTCACATGTTTTGATTCTGGACACAAATAAAATGCCTCGTTTTTATCTGCACTTAGAGCGACATAAATAAATGAAACACCCATCTGAGAATTAAAATTGACTGTGTTTTTCACTATCAATTTGATCTAGTGCAAGGGCAAAACAAGAACATCATTGAGTAAACATCGACTACGCACAACCAAGGCCACCATCATGACTGTCTATTGTGACATCATGGCCAATTGTAACTTTAGTTATGACTGTTGAACTAACAAGTTCAATACTACAGGTCGGTAATTAACCCATCCAATTACTAAATCCAAACTTGAAGCACTGTTGAAGGACCGTGCATTTAAAACTTCTATCATACTATAAAACAAGAAATTATCGTCTCTGAGCCACAAATAGCACCAATAGGCAACATCCAGATATTTAATTTTTAGCTTATTAGACGTTAAGTTTGAAATACATTTTGAGCCATACTATATAGTCATGCACACATGCTTGCTTTACAGATTTTTATGATTTTCATGCATTTAACATCACAATATTAATTGATATTTATTTTCAAAATTTCAGAAACCAAATAAAACAAGAGCTGTCACCAAATGGCATCCAATTATATCCCAACTCAATGCTCATTACTACATACACATGTTGAAACAACGGCAGTAGAACACCGAAGGAACAAAGGGGTGAAATTCACAAAAATCGAAGTCCAAAGACAGGGCAAAAACNAGAAACCACAACATTCAGAACAAAGGCACTCACAGTGTGAACTCCAGTGAAACTGAGAGTGACATCAGGTGCTCCGGAAGGGTAAGCATGTCCTGCTCTGTTAACAGCACCCGTCACACTGTGGGTGATTCAATCCAGGAAAATGTCAAAGTCGGTAGTCAAATCCGGGAAGACGTGAATCTAGCTGAAAATGTCCGCTTTCATTTGGGATACTGAGAAATCCTTGATGAAATGGAAAAATGTAAAAAAAATCAAAGATATCGGCAAACAGGAAGTAGATGAGTGAAGGACTTGAAAAAGGAAGACATGGTACAACTCATCATACTAAAGCTTCACACCAAAGATCAAATCATTACTACATACACAAGATGAGAAATCATACACAAAATGGGAAATCCTTGACGAAAAATTTCAATATATGGCTATAATGGAAAAAAATCAAAGTTATTGGTAAACAGGAAGTAGATGAGTGACAGACTTGAAAAGGGGAGACATGTTACAACTCATAATACCGAATCTTCAGACCAAATATCAAACCATTACTACATACACATGCCGAGAAATTTTTGACTAAAAATTTCAATATATTGCTATACTGAAAAAAATCAGTTATCAACAAACAGGAAGTAAATGAGTGACGGACTTGAAAAGGGGAGACACAGTAAAACTTATCATACAAAAGTTTCCGACCAAATATCAAATCATTACTCCATACATAAGCTGAAAAATCCTTGACGAAAAATTTCAATATATGACTATAATGGAAAAAAAATCAAATTTATCGGTAAAGAGTAAGTAGATGGGTGACGGACTTGAAAAGGGGAGTGTACAATTCATCATAATTTACTTCAGACCAAATATAAAATCAATACTACATACACAAGCTGAGAAATTCTTGACGAAAAATTTCAAATATGGGTGTAATGGGAAAAATTGACCAAGTTGGTAGACAGGAAGCAGTGATTGTGCAGGTCTGAAAATACATCCCACAATATGGCATGATCATACAATGCTTCTCAGAAAATTCCAGATCTGCACCTTTTACCATTGCCATGATTGCTGAGATAAATGCGATGAAAATGTGCTACGGACAGACCCACAAACCTGCACACTCACGCAGGCACACACACGCACATGCACACACAGACTGAAAACAGTATAACCCTTATCCCCCATGGGGAGCATGACTATAACTATCCCTGATAGGGAGCAGGGCTATAATTAATTGAAGAACTGATTTCTAAATTCACTGCTTTTAATCCATCAATTTCACTTTAAATCTCCAACTGTAAAGCACGAAATCTTTATCATACTGACCTAGAAAATGGACATACAGTATGTAACAGTACAATGTCCTGTTGGTCAGTATTATGATATTAATGTCCATTTATAACTAGCTATTATATAATAGTAACCTTAGTGCAATGAACCAGTAATCAATACACAATTAAAGTTGATCAGTGGTGTAATGGCTGTTATTCTGTAAACAATTAGGCAAAAGTAAATAATTATACATAGGTGAAAATAGCAATGGAGCATTGATACAGTAGCTGTTATAGATTTTGCAACATTATATACCATCATTACATTCAATTATGATGAGCAGAAAGACCTTTTTTGGGAGACCCAGATTATTATTATACTTCACTATAGAAACTATGGTAAAAATAAAATAGATATTCTAGTGATAACTGCTTTTCTTTTCACCATGTAATAGTGCGTAGGCAAAATAACTATTCGGGAAAGTGCGCATAGGCAAAATAACTAATTTGAATAAGGCACGCTTTTGCACATCGAACAAATTTCCCTTGTCGTCACTGACATCAGTGTAAACGTAAATAAATATGGCTGCGGCTGCAGCACTGCCAAGGACATTGCGGCAATTCCAGGTGAAAGTAAATACCATAAATGCTAATCATTCCTACTGCAGTATGCTCTTTCTACACAGCCTCGGAGTTTGATAGTTACAGTATTGCTTGTATTGAGGAATTGGCAAATCTCATA
>MJUU01000998.1:15679-26799 GCA_002080025.1 Modiolus philippinarum
GTTTTTTAAAAAATTGCCCTAAGGACAAAGTCAAGGCCAAAATGTCTAAAAATATGGTGCCATCAGAAAGCTATAATCATAAGGATGTTATATGTTGAAATTGAACACCTTACCACTAAATTTCAACATTCTAGAAACACCGTTATAGTTTTTTTATAAAATTGCCCTCAGGGCAAGGTCAAGGTCAAAATGTCTACAAATATGATGCCATTAGAAACCTTTCAACATAAAGAAGTCACATATCAAATATAAATACCCTAACACTAAAAGCCCACCTTCTAAAGGCAAGGTTAAAGTTTTTCAAAAATTGCCCTCAGGGAAAGGTCAAGGTCAAAATGTCTACAAATATGGTACCACTAGAATGCTCTTATCATAAGGAAGTCACATACCAAATATGAACACCCTACCACTAAAACCCTGCCTTTTAGAGGCATGGTTAAAAGTTTCTTAAAAATTGCCCTAAGGGCAAGGTCAAGGTCAAAATGTCTACAAATATGGTAACAAAAGAAAGCTCTCGTTGCAAGGAAGCCACATACTAAATATAACATCCCACCTCTTAAGGTCTCCATTTCACAAGCAAGGTTAAAGTTTTTGCCGACGACGCCGACACCAGGGGTATGACAATAGCTCCCCGGACATTCGTCCCAGCGAGCTAAAAATTCTAAACTACAAATACTATAAAATTTCCCTCAAAACACTGGAGTTCACCTCAGCTTGTAATGTTTTGTTCCAGACAAAATTTGTATGTGTATATTTAATTTACTGTGCAAAAATACTGGAAAACAAATAAGGTATTAATTTTCTCTCTGAAAATAAAGGAAATATGTCCAAAATTTATAAGGAACTAGCCTTTGACTACATTAATCCTTGTCACAAGTGTCACGTGAATTGTGACATGTGTTAAAACTGGAAAATACTCCCCATTTTTAGAAGTAAGTTCCACAACTCTGGACTGCACATAATTGAAACTTTCAAAAAACTAGAAAATGTGTCTGTAAGCCACGGATGCCCGCCAATAAATTTATCACAAAACCTGAGCTCATAATTTGACCGAAGTCATTCATGCATAAAATGTAGGTCATCAACACCCAATTGTTAGTGAAACGGGTAGTTCTTCAATAGATGAATGTTTCAGTGAAATATCATGATGCTACAATACATAGTCGTTGAAAAACAGACTTTAATGCAAAAGTTAACCAAAGTCACTGAAGCATAAAATGTAGGTCAAAGACACCTAATTGTCAATGATTTGGGTTGTACTCATCAAGGTAATTATTTTGATGAAACATCATTGTCTTATAATGTGTAGTTGTTGAGAAATATACTTAAATACAAAACTTAACAAAAGTCAATGAAGAGTAAAATGTAGGTCAAAGCCACCTAATTTTCAATGATTTGGATAGAACTCATCAAGGCAATTAATTTGATGAAACATCATTGTCTCATAATGTGTAGTTGTTGAGAGATGGACTTTAATGCAAAACTTAACCAAAGTCACTGAAGCGTAAAATGTAGGTCAAAGCCACCTAATTTTCAATGATTTGGATAGTACTCATCAAGGCAATTAATTAGATGAAATATCATTGTCCTACAATGTATAGTTGTTGAGAAATGGACTTTAACACAAAACTTAACCAAAGTCACTGAAGCGTAAATTGTAGGTCAAAGCCACCTGATTGTCAATGACTTGGGTAGTACTCATCAAGGCAATTAATTAGATGAAGCATCATTGTCCTATTATGTGTAGTTGTTGAGAAATGGACTTTAACACAAAACTTAACCAGAGTCACTCAAGCATGAAATGTAGGTCAAAGAGTCAAACTACCTACTGGCCAGCTACTATTATTGTTCTACCTCTTACAGTTTCTGAGAAATGTACCTCAACACAAAACTTAACAGGACGTACGGATGTACGGTCGTGCGGACGGAAGGACGGACAAGGGTAACACTATATGCCCCTTTCACATTCATGGGTGGGGCATAAAAAGAATCAAAGAGTGCTACAAAGTTCCAACTCCTAGGGTTCTTTGCTTTCAAAACAATATAAGCTAACTCTACATTGCTGAATATTCTAATTAGCTTCAAAATGTGCAAATTTGTGAAAACTTGCCCTTTTGTCAAAAATAATAAGACAGAGCAATTCTAATTACATGATCTTTCCACTTGCTCATAAATAGGCCCCCTACAAATAACTCTCTGATTTTTTTATTATTATTATTGTTGAATTGTTCAAGTATTTTCAATTCAAAAGTTTCAGTTCTATAAAAACATGTTTTTTTTTCAAGCATTCAAAATAATTCTATATTTCAGGGAGTTTTGAATATCAAATTTTTTATATAACTAACCTCTTCTCATGTTTTACTGCAAATATTCCACAAACTCCACCAAAACCATATAATAAAATATCCTAAATAACACACTTAATTCTTTATATCCAAGCCAATACACAAATTCCTCATATCCTCATCAATACACAAATTCTGTACAAACACTATGTGAACTTTGACTTGGTCAGAGTGGTAAATATCAAAACTGACAGATTGTAAAATTCCAGTCAAAGTAACTTTTTGACATTTTCAATAAAAATTCCAATTAAGTATTGAAGTCCAATGTTCTGTAGGTTATTAGTCCTGGACAGTTGACTGACCATTACATACCTAAGTATTGACCAGTCCACCTGAGTGTGTAAACAAAAGGTGTCCATGTGCTTAGTATATAAAGGTTAGTAGGTCATGATATAGTACAAGCATGGTCAATTTCTATACACAGGGGTCATACTCAGGTCATCACTACTGAAATATCCCCTAGTCAGTCCAATTTAACAGTTCTTCAAGGTCACTCTAGGTGGGGAGGGGAAATTTAAGACATCTTTGAAAAATATTTTTTAACTAAAATTAGTCAATTAAATCCCGTTTACCCTGGCAATTTTAACCTTTTCATTAAATTCAAAGTTAAAATGTGTCATTAAAAAAGTATGAATTTAGCACTAAATTAATTTAAATAACTAATTAAGGACTGATTTTTTACTTGAATTTAAGTGAAGGATCTAAATAAAAACATACCAAAGTTACTGTGAATTTGAAATAAGACATAAATTTGACTGAAAAAAATGAAATCAAGTAGTATAATTTCTTGCAGATTTTTTTAATTTCATTAATGCCAGACTAGAAAGACATTTACCCTACCTTGCAACTAAGCTTTTTATTATTTTTTGTAAGCTTTGGCTCTATTATGTTGATTTTATCAGAAAAATTATTGGACTTGACAAATTAAAACTAGATCCAAAAAATTCTTAAACCAATATATTATGCTGGACCATTATGATTTAATAGTACACACCCCAACCATTTTCAATAAAAAAATACGAAAGTTGAAGGGAAGAATGATCTCAAAAGCAACATTATTTCTTCATTTAGAAGGACCTTTTCCTGACTAGCTACCTCCCTTAGTTAATTTTTCCCACATGTATAAATTAAACAATTATCATCCCTTCCAAATCACACACACATATATATATTCCTTCAATTACATCTTCAGATGATGTACTTCAATTGCATAAGAAGGACATGTGCCCACATGGTTTCCCATCACCCCTTCTCCCTTTCCAAACATATTATTTCATGCATATCTCCAAGTCTATAACATCTTGCACTGAAAAAGTACACAGACAGATGGACAGACACAGATGGGGCAATTCCTATGTACCACAAATACAAGTTTGGGTTTGCAGGGGGTATTACCATGAAACATCAAAAAAGAAAAAGAGGCCCTCAAGATCCTATATCTTTCACCTGGACCCTGGCTAACATAAGCAGTCTTTGTTAACAGATCTAAATTTCCTTAGTGGTCTCAGTGGACAAGACCTTTGAACAGGTTTCAGTTGGTTTCAAGTTTGGTTAGTTTTCCTGCAGGAGACCATCAAAAGACTATTATGGCCAAGTTATGTTCCAATTGGCTAAGTATTTGCAGTGAAGAAAATCTTTTAAAGTGTTTTCTCTAAGGGTCCAATGTTAAACCCATGTTCCTGCTGGTGGCCATCTTGGATACAGCGCAGACCTGCAGAACACCTTTTTTGCAGGGGACCATATAATGACTATTGTGACCAAGGTTAGTTCCAGTTGGCTTGGCATGTCCAGAAGAGAAATCATTTGAATGTGTTGACCATATGTAATGTTAAAACTATGTCCTGCTGGCAGCCATCTTGGATATAGCTCGGACCTGAAAAACACCTTTTTCGCATGGACCATCTATGGACTATTTTGGCCAAGTTTTGTTCCAACTGGCTCAGCAGTCTCGGAGGAGATTTTTGAATGTTCTTCTCATAGGGTTCATTATTGAAACAATGTTCTCCACTGGAAGCCATCTTTGATATAGCTAGGACCTGAAAAACACTTTTTTTTGCAAGGAACCATCTAAGGACAATTGTGGCCTTGTTTGGAGCCAATTGGCTTAGTAGTTTCAGAGAAGAAGATATTTGAACATGTTTTCCCATAGGTCCAATGTCAAAATTATGTTTGCAGCTGGCAGCCATCTTGGATATCACCCTGACCTGAAAAACACGTTTTTTGCAAGGGACCACCCAAGGACTATTGTGGCCAAGTTTGGTTCCAATTGGCATGGTGGTTTCAGCGGAGAAGATCTTTGAATGTGTTTTACCATAGGGTCCAATGTTAAAACTATATTCCATGCTGTCAGCCATGTTGGATATAGTGTGAACCTGAAAAACTCCCTTTTTTGTAAGGGACCTCCCAAGGACTATTGTGGCCAAGATTGGTGCCAAGTGGCTCAGTAGTTTCAGAGAAAAAGATCTTTGAACATATTTTCCCTTAGGGTCCAATGTTAAAACTATGTTTCCCCTTGGCGGCAATCTTGGATATCATGCTGACCTGAAAAACACCTTTTTTTCAAAGGACCTCCAAAGAATTATTGAGGCCAAGTTTGGTTCCAATTGGCCCTGTAGATTCAGAGGAGAAGATCTTTGAATGTGTTCTCCTATAAGGTCCTATGTTAAAACTATGTTCCCCACTGGCGGCCAAGTTGGATATAGCGCGAACCTGAAAAACGCCTTTTTGTAAGGGACCACCCAAGGACTATTGTGGCCAAGTTTGGTGCCAATTGGCTAAGTTGTTTCAGAGAAGATGATCTCCGAGCGTGTTTTCCCATAGGCTCCAATGTTTAAACTATGTTCCTGCTGGTGGCAATCTTGGATATGGCACAGACCCGAAAAACACCTTTCTTAAGGGACCACCCATGCACTATTGTGCCCAAGTTTGGTACCAATTGGCCCAGTAGTTTCAGAGGAGAAGATCTTCCAAAGAAAAGTTAACGCCGGACAGACAGAAGGACCGACAACTGACAGAAGGAGGGACGACGGTCACAAAGTGATGGCAAAAGCTCACCCTAGCATTAGCCAGGTGGGCTAAAAATGCAAGTCTTCCAGAATAGTTCTGTCACATACAAAATTACTGTAAACCATTACCGTAAACCAACTAATTATTTTTGCAATATTCTCAAGGGAAAAATATCGTGAAAATAAATTGTCCAGAATATTTCTTATCCTTATATAAAGGCATTGACAGATCTAGAAAATTGTAAAAATTAGTTGCAGCGAACTTTACCAAAAGGGACAAAACCCAAAATATAGTATCAGCAATAATAAGTTAATTCGTATGCAGTACTGAAAGGTGAAAAAGATGAACGTGCAGTATGAGTTTGAAACTGTCTTTTTACAGTCTGAGGCTCTGTTTCAATTATCAGGAGGATGGTCTATGTGGTTCCTGAGGAAATTGTGATAGACAGCCAATAGTTTCCGAGGAGACAAATGTTAAATGTTCCAAGGTGGTGGTGGTGTTTGTTAACAGATTTAAACTATATGTTGGATTCTTTGAAAGGGCCTTCCATACATCTTTTCAGTGCACAACAGGTAGTATCAAAGATGATCAAAATAAGTTTTTCCAAAAGGCGCCAATGCTGCACTTTACACCCCATTGATAATCATGTTTGTAGTCAGATCAGAATGTAAATATGGAATATAGGACATTTTTGTTTTTGATACGTACCTGTGTGTATTGTCTTCATGTTGTATGTACTTCATTGTAAGGGTACTCGTCTTGATAAGTTGGACTTTTTTCTAGTTTGATTTTTACTGTGAGTCTTTTTGTGTATTTATTTTTAGCCATTCACCACACATAGGGGAGGGTTTGGATCCAAGAAAACGAGTTTAACCCCACCACAATTTTTGCGCCTGTCCCAAGTCAGGAATATGCTGCTCATTGGCTTGTCCTTGTCTTCTTATAAAATTTTAGTTTCTTAATATTTGGGTTATTGGATGTGGTTTGTTTCCATTGATTTATTCACTTTTTTACCTTTTTGGGGCCATTTAGGGCTTACTATATGGTGTGAGGTTCCTCACTGTGTTGAACCCTAGATGTTTTGTTTTTTGTCGTTTTAACCTGGATACGGGATGTTGTCTCCTTGACATTTACCCCATTTCCTTTCTTTTTCATATTTATCACGGCCAGTATCAAGTGAGCCCATTAGGGCGAGCTTGATGCGTTTTGCCATGATCAAGTCCGTATCAAAACCAAAATGTCCTATATTTCTTCATCGGCAATTCACAAAATAATAAACAGAACTCTATAATAAATAGAATTGAGCTGATTTTTTTTTATTTTAGTGCAAATATTCTATTTGTTTATTGCTATAATTTATGCATTTATAATATATGCAATGTTTTACGCGTATGAACACGACAAATAGTACCAAACATGATGTCAGCATAGCAACCAACACATGACGCCTTCACACTGACCCGATATTTTCATGACAGTGTCCAGTTTGATGATACTGAGAATATCAGAGGAAATTAATACAAATTACAGATAAAGATAAATCTTTGTTAAGGACCTTTCATACATCTT
Organism: Modiolus philippinarum; assembly: GCA_002080025.1. Lineage (NCBI taxonomy): Eukaryota > Metazoa > Mollusca > Bivalvia > Mytilida > Modiolidae > Modiolus > Modiolus philippinarum. The sequence goes on from MJUU01000998.1 coordinate 22,600, forward strand.
TCCTATTAAAGTTTGATTAAATTTGCTCAAGTACAGTTCAATATAAAAATCAAAATATCTTACAATAGGGGTGGCACTTGTGAAATTTTATTTTCAGAAATTTTGGTCTTATCTTAATGTCTTCACAAGCAAAGAGAATGTAAAAAAGTGATTGTTTTTGAAGTTATAACAGCATGTAAACTCCTCATAGTTTCTATATAAATATTAAAGAACCTTAGTGAGCAAGCTCACATACCCCACATATCGAATGATCCTGCATTATCGAAAAAAGATTATAAAAATCCAGTACTTTGCACATCTCTTACAAATGCACAATAATTCTGTAAAATATCTTCAAAACTGTAGGAAGATTTATCCAGGCAAATGGTGTACCCTATAAGCATTATCTCGCCTAAAAATGACTAAGTTCAACAAATACATTTTTTATGAAAAATCAGCAAAAATCAAATTCAAGTAGTATGCACATCTTCAATACATGCACAATCAATCTGCAAAATAAAAACTTCCTACCTTAAAAACTGTAAGAGGACTTACCCGGACAAATGATGTACCCTATATGAATTATCTCACCAAAAAAATGACTAATTTCAACAATGCATATTTTTGTGAAAAATCAGCAAAAATGAAAATCCAAGTAGTATGCACATCTTTGATATATACACAATCAATCTGCAAAATAAAACTTTCCTACCTTATAAACTGTAGGAGGACTTACCCGGACAAATGATGTGCCCTATATGCAATATAATGCGTAAAAATGACAAAGTTCAACAATGTGTAGTTTTCTGAAAAAATTATCAAAAATCAAAATCCAAGTAGCATGCACATCTTTGATATGTGCACAATCATCCTGCAAAATAAAAACTTCCTATCTTAAAAACTGTAGGAGGAGTTATCCGGACAAATGATGTACCCTATATGCAATATAATGCNTAAAAATGACAAAGTTCAACAATGTGTAGTTTTCTGAAAAATTATCCAAAATCAAAATCCAAGTAGCATGCACATCTTTGATATGTGCATAATCAACCTGCAAAATAAAAACTTCCTATCTTAAAAACTGTAGGAGGAGTTATCCGGACAAATGATGTACCCTGTATGCAATATTATGCAAAAAAATGACAAAGTTCAACAATGTGTACTTTTCTGAAAAAATTATCCAAAATCCAAGTAGCATGCACATCTTTGATATGTGCACGATCAACCTGCAAAATAAAAACTTCCTATCTTAAAAACTGTAGGAGGAGTTATCCGGACAAATGATGTACCCTTTATGCAATATAATGCGCNAAAATGACAAAGTTCAACAATGTGTATTTTTCTGACAAATTATCCAAAATCAAAATCCAAGTAGCATGCACATCTTTGATATGTGCGCAATCAACCTGCAAAATAAAAACTTCCTATCTTAAAAACTGTGGGAGGAGTTATCCGGACAAATGATGTACCCTATATACAATATTATGCACAAAAATGACAAAGTTCAACAAAGTGTATTTTTCTGAAAAATTCTCCAAAATCAAAATCCAAGTAGCATGCACATCTTTGATATGTGCACAATCAACCTGCAAAATAAAAACTTCCTATCTCAAAAACTGTAGGAGGAGTTATCCGGACAAATGATGTACCCACTTGATGACAGACGGACGGACGGACGGACGGACAGACTGACCAGTCAAAAACTATATACCCTCCGCAACTTGGTTGCCTGGGGTATAATAAGTAAATTTATATCTTTTGTAGTACATTCTATGTAAAAAAATACTTCAACTAGAGAATGTGTCTGTAAGACACGAATGCCCCGCCTATAACTTTATAGCAAAAGTTTAACCCAGCCTATAAATTTATCGCAAAAGTTTAACCCAAGTCTATTATCACAAAATTACTTCCCTGTAACTGAATTGTGATGAAATCCAAAATCTAATCGAAGTCATTCAACCATAAAATGAAGGTCATGGTCACCCAATTGTTGGTGAAATGGGCAGATCTCTTTTAGCTAAATGTTACAGTGAAATATCATGATGCTACAGTACATAGTAGTTGAGAAATAGACTTAAACACAAAACTTAACCAAAGTCACTGAAGCATAAAATGTAGGTCAAAGCCACCTAATTGTCAATGATTTGGGTAGTACTCATCAAGGCAATTAATTTGATGAAACATCATTGTCCTATAACATGTAGTTGTTGAGAAATGGACATTAACACAAAACTTAAACAGAGTCACTCAACCATGAAATATAGGTCAAAGTGTCAAACTGCCTAGTGAACTATGTAGTACTATCCAAGATCTACCTACTGGTCTACTTTCATTGTTCTATACCTTAGTTTCTGAGAAATGGACTTAAACGCAAAACTTAACCGGACGTACGNAGACGAATAACGACTCTACGAATATTTTTTTTTCATATTCATAGGGTAGGCTGGTAACCGGTCTACGATTTTGTAAGAAGAAAAGACAAGGCAACTGGTTTGAAAACCTTACTACTTTGACATCACAGTGTAAATTTGCCTATGACATCACGGGATTTACCAAAATGGCCGAAGTTGTTTACTTTCTACTTCGTCCCATTACACTGGGAAAAAAGCATTTAAAACAGGTTATAAATGATTGAAGGATAAAAACTATTTATGTACATTATCTGAAATATAAAACTTATTTGTACTTGCTGCAAAACAGGCAAGAAATGCTTGGTAAACCTCATATTTCTACCTATTTCTCAAGCTCGTCAAATAAATTTTATATTTTCCGTCAATGTATATATATTATATATTTATTTCTGGAATATGCAATGGGTACATCAGGAAACTTGGATTTATTTCTTACAAATGTAAAAACTACACTGGAAAACAAGAGCTGTCGCCGAATGTCATAAAAGGTATGTCATCAGCTATCATTTCAGCATCTGTATGCTTTTCTAGCCCTTCACAAAAATTATTGGCAACCAAAAACATTTTATTTACAAATTTCATTTTTTTTTTAGAACTATTTGACTGACGGGCCAATTGACCCGGAACCGGTTAGTGAGACCTTAAGGTCTCAAATACCGGTATGAACGTCCCCATTCATTTACAGCCAAAAACAGACGTTTTCCCCATTTTGGCATGAACATATACGGTTAACACAGTGCACATGTTGTATATCATTACGAAGCATACAAAGAGGAGAATAAAATTCTGTTGTAAAAAGTAAATGGTCACCGTTTAGTTTTTTCACAAAATTGCATCATGTAAAGAAAACCCAAAATACCTTTAACTCTACACGTGTTTTTTCTCCTCAGCCATTAACCTTTAATGGCATCCAAATAAACAATATTCATATGCCTATCTCTTATGTGAAAATATGTCATAAAAGGTATGTCATCAGCTATCATTTCAGCATCTGTATGCTTTTCTAGCCCTTCACAAAAATTATTGGCAACCAAAAACGTTTTATTTACAAATTTCATTTTTTTTAGAACTATTTGACCGAGGGGCCAATTGACCTTATCAGCGTTATTGAATAAGGGGTAGATAACTCCATCAGACTTGTAAAGGTTGCATTAGTTATAATGTAACAAATCAGTTATATGTTGATAAGAAATGAATAAATGCAATAAAACTTTAAAAAATGCCTATGAATCCTTTCAACTGTCATCGGTAGTCAATGTATGTATTTGTTTTACCTGAGCAAATAAACATCCTGTGCTGTACAGGTGTGTTAATTAGAATTTTACAGAAGATTGCCCAAGGTGATTTCTTTCAAGTTTTAGCTCTGAGAACAGATGTATAATTTAGATATTTCTACAAATATTATAAATTTTTAATTAACATTAAGATTGAAAAAAATAATAATTTAAAAAATATTGAGCAGTTACAAACATGTTATATTGAAAGAGAAGAAAAAAATGAAAAAGAAATTAAATAAAATGATATAAAATAATTATAAAAATAAAAAAAAACATGAAGAACAGGTGTATTAAGATGTGTCTACAAATATTAAATGATTTTTAATTAACATTAAGATTGAAGAAGAAAAATAATAATATCATTTTCATTTATTTATTTATTCATTTATTCATTTGTTTGTTTTGTTTGTTCGTTTGTGTTTGTTTGTTTGTTCGTGTTTTATTATTTTGAGAATATTGCAACAGACGCAAATATTACTTATTTATTTATAGATATGTTTATTCTATACATCAAAATGAATTTTATTTATTTA
>MJUU01000998.1:28445-45632 GCA_002080025.1 Modiolus philippinarum
AAAACAGACGTTTTCCCCATTTTGGCATGAACATATACGGTTAACACAGTGCACATGTTGTATATCATTACGAAGCATACAAAGAGGAGAATAAAATTCTGTTGTAAAAAGTATATGGTCACCGTTTAGTTTTTTCACAAAATTGCATCATGTAAAGAAAACCCAAAATACCTTTAACTCTACACGTGTTTTTTCTCCTCAGCCATTAACCTTTAATGGCATCCAAATAAACAATATTCATACGCCTATCTCTTATGTGAAAATATGTCATAAAAGGTATGTCATCAGCTATCATTTCAGCATCTGTATGCTTTTCTAGCCCTTCACAAAAATTATTGGCAACCAAAAACATTTTATTTACAAATTTCATTTTTTTTAGAACTATTTGACTGAGGGGCCAATTGACCCGGAACCGGTTAGTGAGACTTCAACGAAAAGTCAAAGTCGGATTATCTCCCCTTCCTGGTTTCGGACAATAATTATATTACTTCATGCATATCTCAATATAGTGTCCTTCCTTTGTGTAAAGTTTCATCAAAATCCTTCAAGTGGTTTAAGAGGAGTTGCGCTTACGAGAAGTGTGGACAGACGGACAGACGGACAGACGGACGGACAGACAGACAGACAGACTGGGTGATTCCTATATACCCCCCCAAAACTTTGTTTGTGGGGGGTAAATCAACCAGAAAAGAAAATTCATATCACTCATGAATTTTACATGGAACTGTACTTAAGTAGTGTAAAGGATATGATCATAATATGTTTTCCCCAATAGTCCCATTAAAACCATTTTCTGTGTTGACTGCAATGTTTGTTGACAAATCTAGGAGATGGTGACTGCATTTTAGGTCAGATCAGAAAAAAATTGATGGGTGTTCCATGGAACACTTGTGTTGCCTGCACAAGAGAAGAGCCATTTTTGACTCTGACAGTTAACCTCTAAAATATGAAAAATTTAACTAATAGTTGCAAGTCTAGATCAGAAGAAAAACACATCCTGCAAATTTGCTAAGAACATGAATTAATAGTTTTGAAGGTCTTGTAGATTAACAAACCAAATTAACAATTGGAGTATTTTGGCTCAGTAAAACTCTAAAATCTGTAAAATCATACTTTAAGTATCAGATGCACAATTACATCAGCTGAACAACATATCCTGCATGTTTTGTTGCAATATGACTTACAGTATGAAGGATTTCAATATTAACAAACTCAATAAAAAATCAGCTATGTTGGCTCAGTGAACCTCTAAAGATAGTAAAATCAAAATTTAACATATCAGAGGCACAACTATATCAGGTGAACAACATATCCTGCAAGTTTGGTTGGAATCTGACTTATAGTTGTGATAGAATTGGCTATTAACAAACCAAATTAACAAATGAGCTATTTTGGCTCCTTGAACCTCTAAAATCTGTAAAATCAAGATACTAAGTATTAGGTGCACAACTAGATTAGGAGAACAAGGTATCCTGCAAGTGTGGTTGAAAAATATCTTACAGTTTAGGAGGAGTTGTGGATTAAAGGATGGAATTAGCAAATGAGCTATTTTTGCTCAGTAAACCTCTAAATTCTGTATTATCAAAATTAAAAGTATCAGATGAATAACTAGACCAGGTAAACAACATATCCTGAAAGTTTGGTTGGAATCAGACTTATCGTTTTGAAGGAGTTGAGGATTAAAAAACCGACAGACAACGTAGGACGACGTAGTACGACGGACGATGCAAGACGACGGATAGTAATCCCTTTGTGTCGACTCTGCTTACAGCAGGCGACACAACAAACGAGCCTTTAATGTAAAAAAATTCTATACAATTTGGTTCAATTTGATTATTCATTTTCAGAGATATATTCAAGATATGATTTTCAAACCAGGATTCAATGTTACTATGTTCTATATTGGCAGCCATGTTTGTTGACAGATGAGAATTGAGCATTTTTTGCAAAAGAGCCGGCAAACATCCTCTCAGTATGGTTTGGTTCAATTCATTTCACAAATGTACTGGAGTTTCAGAGATAATGAATGTATGTTCATCCAATTGAGTCCAATGTTTTACTTTGACCATGCAGGAGGGCTGTGTTCTTCCTTTATATTTAAAATTCATAACAGTTTAGGCAAAGTCTAACATGGACATGACTGTTTAACATGTCATCCTACCGAGATCATCAAACCTACCAGTAACATACTGTACCAACTCATTTCAGAGTAAAATCTGTTGGCAGCCATTTCTGATATAGTACTGGACATTATAACCAATGCTCTGAGAGATTTAGGCTTTGTTGGTATAAAATGCTGCAGAAATAATATCTCAGCTTGAGCTGGTTTGGATTCAGTCTTCAAATCTATGTTTTTCAATGATTTTGCATAATAACTAACTTGTTAGAAAAATACCTGAATTTCCAAACAAGCTTTCAGACTTTTTGATATCTTGACTGAAATGCAGCTACACTCCAAAGCCATGAATTTCTCTCAAAACAAGTCAATGTATTTAGCACATACTAGATTTTTTACATAAGTAATTGACTTAAGGCCAGTGACATTTAGAAGTAGCACCTTATTCAAATGTGTCATAAAGTGAGTGTGAAAACAATGATATGATTCATATATTGTCACCTGCTCACTAAGAGATTATATAAATAATCATTGGCACAATCATTAGTTATCTCAAGTTTCTCAACCCATCCATGTTTCTTATAAGACCATGAACCCAGGTGACGAGTAAAATCCCAACAATTACTCCTTCTCCCCTCCATTCTTTTAGACAAACACACAAACACTCTTTCACTTTTTGTAAATCAATAGACCATATCCAACCTATGGTATCAGGATTTACAAGACTACTTTTTAATACTTCACAGTAAAGAAAACGTCACGTCATAGAGCCTAAAATGTCATGAAGTTGGTCACATGGGGCGGACATGTTTGTGACCTATATATACGTAGGGCGGACAAAAAACAACTGGTGAATCTGAATATGGTCTATTGATATTCAACCCCTTTATCACCTTTCCAAAATTATGTATTTGCAAACCAAAGTTTGATTCCCAGATGACCTGATATTGGCATAAAACTTCCAAAACAAGCCTAAAACTCCAGTTTCCCAAAATATCTGATAAACCCCTGCATCCAGTCAAAACATCATTCCTTTTCATCAATACAGAGGCTCAGAGGAGTCTGAATTGCTCGTCGGGAATCTTTTGCAAAACTAAACCCATACCATGCATGGGCATCTTGAAGAATAAAGGAACAAGTTGTATTAAATTTCTGAAGCGCAACAACTTATCACTATCCTAACCATGGCCGTATTTGAGAAAAGGTGAACATGAACATGTAATTTTAAATTATGTCCTATACTGAGGCTTGTTTAGGGTATATTGGGATATGGGATATTTGCCACTTTTGTTAATGGGATATGGGATATTTGAGACAAAAAGTACTGGGATATGGGATATTTGGACTATGGAAAATGGGATATTTCAATAATTAATGGGATATCTTCAATTTTCAAAGGGATATTTTCGTGCCGACTTACTGGGATACTGGATATCCCCCACCCCCCTAAACAAGCCTCTATACTGTGTCAGACATATTGAAATGTGGATTTGAATACAGTTGAATTTATATGGCTTGAATTGCATAACTCAAATACCATTGATATTTTGAACATTTTTTCTAGACCATTTGTTCTAATTTTTTAACCATTTCTGTGCCATGGCCCTATTTTGGGCCTAATATTTTTTACTATGTTCAGTGCCATCGGGCCTATTTAGGCCTATGTTGTTTTTCTGACGTTGGAACAATAGAGAACTATGACGTCGTCAAATTTGGCGTACCTCGACGACTATCAATTTGCCGACGTTTTTTGGCGCGCTTTCATTTCTTTCGGTGTCTGTGCCCATATTACGATAATGTGTGTAATAATGAAATTTTGTAGCAAACTTTTTGAATACTTGACGCTGACTATCTTTGCTTTCTTGTCATATTTTTTAATTGAGATTTTGATGAAATGCGTATTGTTTGTTATTATGAGTATTCTTTTGACTTTTGATTTAGTTTGAATTCTGAATTTATTTTTTATGCCGAATATGACGAATATGACAAATTACGTATATTAGTAGCAGCGACATAATTCCATATTGAACTTAATTAATGTTTTATCAAATATTGAAAGGTTGGCATAACTTTTACTTCTCTGTTTTGTTATTATTTGTTCTAAGAGAGGTATTAATAAATTTTTCAATTTATACTATAAACTAAGTATAATTTTTTTTGCAAAAAATTGAAATTGGAATATATACTGCATAGAACATGCTTTTGATAATCTTTTTATAAATCTTAATCTCAAACATAACTTGTACATTTAAGATACACACAATTTTATTTTTTTTTAAATAAAAGAAGTAGTGATCACGACTTGGTATGTCGAGATCACGACTATATACAATTGATCATGACTTAAAAAGCGCTCGACTTAGTATGTCGAGATCACGACTTAATAATTTGTTATCTCGACATGCCAGGGCGTGATCTCTACATACTAATTCTTCCTCTTGGCTTGCTTAATCGTGATCTCGACATACTTAGTCGTCGTGATCTTGAAATACTAAGTTGTAATCTCGACATAAGTAAGTCATGCTCTTGACATGATAATTGGAAATGTCGGTTAAGAATAAAATGTTTATTTTTTAGGAAAATCTTTTTATTTTTTCTGTAATATTGTTCACTCAAAGACTATCTGACAAAATTATTATTATTTCAAGATGGTATGCATGTTTGATAAATATAAGAGTTTGAATCATCCGTTTCCCCGTAAAAACTAAAAAGGCGATAAATTTTGGAGTGACGTATACTTTGGCACGCGCTACTCATAAATTATCGAAAGTTTTAACCCTGGTTTTTAAAGCCATCATATCAGAATTCTTAATCAAAGGACTCTAAAATTAGCGTTTTTCTCCTAACCGACTTAACTGACCGTCCTCGGAGTTATCTGTGCGGCTACCCAAGTAAATTAACTGACTTTTCTCTCTGTTATTTGCATGAAACCGTTGGGCACAATAATCTTAACCTTAGCTTCATGTATATAATTAGTGATGTAACGATACACCGATATATCGATATATTGCGGTATTTTTCAACAAACACTGGTACGGAATCCAGTGTATCGTTTTATGACTTTTGCTAAAATTTCAGAATCAGTACCACCTAAATGCTTGAAATTTTCTGATTTTGGTATGGAAAAGTCAGATGAAGGACAAACAAATGTATTTCGCTAAATGAAAATGAACATTCTTGTCTCACTAAACAATATTTTACTGGTTTATCACATAAAATAGTTTTAAAAAAATGAGATTAAAAATGTAATCAAATTCAGAAATCAGAGGAAAATATGTATCGATAGGTATCACAATATGCTTGCGTTGTATCGATATACCATCATGATACAATATTTATTGATGATACCCATCCTTATTTCTTATTACACTTACTAATTTCACTGAGGTTTCTATTTCATTTCAGAGAAATTCCGGGAGTACGATTGATTTTCAGAATATAAATATATGATTCGCAAACGGGAGATTTTTTTGTATTTTTTGCATGTGTAAATTCTTAAAACCTTACCCATTTGAGTATACATTTTAATCGTTCCGGAAAACATTTTTCGATTAAAAATTTATGGGCGTATTGCAAATATAGTCCTATCATCAGACTCAAATTGCACCAGCATTTTCACTTTCAACGTTTATCCCCTTGGGTAATAACAGGGACTCCAGAGCTCTCTGAGAGCCCGGAATGAGTGGAGCCCTGTGATTGGAGCCAATAGCCATATTCTTGGATCCCGGAACTCTAGTCTTTATGCCCGGAACGCCAGTCTTAGAGCCCGGAATCATAGTCTTGGAGCCTGGAGCTTTTGTGTTGAAGCTCGGAGTCCAATGTTCGAGCCTGGACCCCAGGGCGCTCGTTATTCACCAAATCTTCATCATTCAAAGTGCAACTTGTGTACTAGAAAGTACTAGTGCTCTTGTATGGAACTATAAATTCAAAGTAATATATACAAATATTTGGGGAAATCAAATGTAAACATTAAACAGGCAGAATTTATCAAATATTTCAATTCACCAACTACAAAATATACGAACAAATACCAGTTTTAGTGATTTTTTTATCCCTTTCAATTACCGTAGTTCAATCTACAGAACCGGCAAGAACTCGTGACGTTTTAGCGATTGTCAACGTCACTGACGCGATTTTTATGTGTATCTCTGTAAAAAACAATCTTGGTACTGAAGCGTTATTTGCGAAAAATTCCCATGGCACTGAGAGGGTTAAAACGGTTCAAAATCCATAGCTGGAATACTCCTCTAGCTCAAACTGTTTTCATCAGTTCCTTGTGTGTTCCAGTCATCCATGTTCCACTGTATATCCAAATTTTTATTATCTCTACCCATTTTCTTTTACTCGAATGAGAAATTTTAAATATTAGTTACCAATATGCAATTTATAATTTCCAAGATTCAACTTGGCTTAAAAATGTATTTTCATTAAAACTTAAGTACATTGTTTCTTGCCAAGGCAATTTCAAACAATATGTTACCTTGAACATAACTTCTTTTGGCTGGCTGTACTGCTTTGAGAGTGATGGATTGGTAGGTACTGAAAATCTTGAACAACCTATAATGAATTTATTTAGATAGCTTTAAATACTGTACTACTTACTGTTTTACTGGTCTTCTAAAAATCTATATCTGAAAAAGAAATAACTGTTAGTATTTTTTTCTAGCACAAGTGTATTATATTCATAATTCAAAAGGAAAATACAGTTGAACATTGATGACTTGAACTCCAATAACTCGAACACCATGGATGTCTCAAACCCTTTTTCTGGTATCTTTTTTCAAGTTTCAACATGGCTCGTATACTCCTATAACTCGGAACTGTTTTCATTGGTCCCTTCTGTGTTTGACTGTAATGCCAAAGCAACATACAAATTCCTGTTGTATACAATCAAAACTTTTATCATACATCATTTTGTTCAAAGATTTACTATATGATTCAGAATTATCTGTACTTGCAGTTAATTTTGTGCAGCATTTCTTGAATAGAATTTTTTTAATTCAAGATGATACGGGGGTCTAAAATCTGTCAGATAGAATTTTCTAATATTTTCATGATTTGCACTATGTTATTAGAGCATACAAAAAAATAAAACTTGGGGTCGCCGGCCATATAAGAATGAAATATGTCATGTAAAAATCTGCTATTTTGTTTGAAATCACAGGGAAAATTAGCAAATTCTAACATAATCTTAATTTATTTTAGTTACATCAGATAGAATTTTCTAAAATTTGGTAAATAATTAGCTAATATACTGTCCTTAAATTTCCATGAAAAAAAAATTGGGTCACCGAACTTACTTTTGAATAAATAACAAATAACTCGATTTATTTCCCTATTTTTTCTACACAAATTATCTCCCCTTATATAACAGGAGTTTGTTGAAAAGGTTCAATATTATGCATGGTTATGCAACAAAGGTGGCATATTTCATCAAATTTAGCTATTTTAAGACATTGAAAATAGTTTCGACAACATTCCCCTAGAGAATTCCATTTTTAGTCATATGCGCAAGAATGATGCAAAAATTTAACCTATCAAATTAATTTCTGTGCACACACTTGACAATTGCGGTATTTCACAGGCTATGATTAGCCATACATAAGGAAGGTTGCAATATTTCTTCACAAATAACAGCAAAATTTTTGTTTAAGCCTGCTCCCTACAGCACTCACATTAAAAGTCAAAATTGACAATCTCAAGTGAGAAATATTGTCAAGCCACTTAGCCACTCCTACACGAGATTCTATATTTTTCCCTTCTCACCACAGGACCAGTTAATAATTACACTGTACAACAAATAATCTCTTGTCTTTATTTTCAGCAATACTAAAGGACCCATCAATTATGGTTAATTTCATTTCTTTATGAGATAAATCATATAAACTAGTCTAATTAGGAAAATATTTGTCTATCAAAAACTGGCATAATTCCATATTACTGTAAGAATAATTAGATTTATTGATCTTTGGACAGTGCAAACTGTGGTCAACATCAAAATCAATTTCTCATAATCTGTATTTAGTTACAGGTCAAATTATGGTCATCATAAATAATAATTACTGTATAATTTTATGTATAAGTGTATATATTTCATATGTGGTTATATTATTAATATTTTTCAGGTCTCCATTATACATAGCTGTATACAGGCCATTAAATAAAAAAAAAATCAGATTCTGATCCTAGCGATTTTCAAAATTAACTGAATATGCTTGTGGATTTTTTCTCATTCAAGCTTTTTTCAAAATTTGGAATGTGTGGGTCAATTTTTTTTTAATTTTCCTGAGAAATACTTTAAATTTTAATGTAAAAGTATAGTCCAAATTGTCAGTAAAAATGGAGTTCCCAAATTTGACTTCAGGTTTCACTCGATTATTCTAAGGGATGTAACTCTAGACCTGGACAAACACAACAATTTCCAAGAGAAACTAGGCAAATGTAAAATAGTATTTTCTCTAGACCTTATTGGTTTCAAAACTTCATCTTTGTTGAACTTTGTTAAAAATATGACCTTTTGTTTATCTATTTGTTTTGTATCTCAAAAGATTTCATAATATGCCAGGAAACCATATGTTTTGATTTGATCTGCACTGAAGAGACACCAAGTTGTCGATGCCTCTGCTGGTGGACTGTAAGTCCTCCGAGGGTATCCACCAATCTATTAGCCTGTACTTCAGTGCTGGCCTGAAAACCGATTTTATTTAAAAACTTGCAATATCTGAATTTAAGAAATGTGTTGTTAAAACTAAGGAGTATCTCTCTCTTGCATAGCTCTGTCCTTATCTGATTTTGGCTTTCCTTTTTAGATTCTATAGGTAACAATTTGTTATCAATCAGTTTTTACACATATTCCAACTTATTCATATATTGATTTCCATATGTATTGATTTGATCTACACTGACAAGACATAGGTTGTCAAAATGCGCATATGCAGAAACTAAATTCACAGTAACTTAGGCACTTTGCTATTTTTTATAAAGGTTTTTTTTTTGGTAAATCTGATCACTTGTTCCATATTTTGGATGAATTACTTCCCTTTGAGTGCAAATTTAAAGAACATGAACAAAGTTGGTAATTGTTATATTACATATTCACACACAAAACAAAGGTGAAATAAAATGTTCCCAACTTTAAGAGGGATGGGGCATTAATATTAAGAAAACAAGAAATATACATTTGAGTGAATGTGTAACAGTGTATTATATTCCATCACAAACACAAATCCAAAATAGAACTTCAATGGCTCCAACTACAAAAACTGGAACACCATGGATGTCTCTGTAGCTGTTTCTGAGGAGTTAAGTCTGCCATGGCATAACAATGTCATAATATTCAAAATCCCATATTAACTCCTACAACTTTTTATAAATCAAAAGCACAAAATTAGATGATCTTGTATATAATCTTGTAAAATTTGAACAAAATCTGAGTAACGGTTTCAGAGAAACAGAAAAATATACAAAATATACAAAATACAAAATACAAAAAACATACAAAATTAACAATATGATCTAGAACATACAGTGACCAATGATTATTCAAAATTTGAACACATATCCAGTGAGAAGCCTGCAATGGTATAACACTGTTGAAATATTCAAAGTCCTATGAAGTCCTAAAATCTTGAACAAGAGTAGATCCTAATAGATGTCTCGCCTGTCATTGCTTGGTGTCTGAATTAATTTGATTGATTGATTGAATATTGTTTAACGTCTACTGAGCAATATTTCAGCTATATCAAGACGAGAACAATTACGACAAAGTCCCATAGCTCCGTCAAAAAATATCAACCCAGGCTGATTTTCGAATTTGACCAAGGTATTAGTGGTATAAACATTTGCTGTAAATTTCATGAGAATCTGTCAAAATTTGTAGGCATGAGAGCGCTTACAAGGTCAATTTTTGGCTAAAACGGTGTTGTTATTTTGGTCAAAGTCCAATAACTCCGTCAAAAAGTCTCGACCGAAACTGATCTTCAAACTCGACCAAGGTATTAGTATTATACACATTTGGTATAAATTTCATAAAAAATCCTTTAAAATTTGTAGCTATGAGAGCGCTTATAATTTTGACTAAAACAGTGTCGTTATATTCGTCAAAGTCCCACCCCAGAGAAAATCGACTCGTGATCCCACCTTATCACGGCGTGATCACACACTGATCAAACCTGTGAGGCTGGGATTAGCTGTGATTTTGAATCACACCTGGGATTAAATTTTATTGTTAGGAGGGATTGGGCGAGATATATGCGTGATTTCTACAAATAGGTGGGATATAGGTGTGATCTTTGAGAATAGGATGGGATAAGGTGTGATCTTTACAAATAAGGTGGGATAAGGTTTGATCCTCACATATAAGTTGGATGAAGTGTAAGCATGACATACATGTATGAAGTTTTTGGATTTTTTTTTAATCTTTGTCAGACAAAGTCAACTTCATTCAATACTGAGTGAAATTTAAACAACTGGAAATTTCTTCAGACAGCGAGTGGAAAATCAATGTGTAAAACATTCTTGCAAATGATTGGCCAAAGAAAATATACTACAAAATATCTTTGTTGTCATTCATCGCCCCTCCCCTTTTGGCATTATTTTTGGGGGAACCCAAGAATAATGTCTAGTATGATCGGCAATTTGTTTTCATCTTTTGATGATTACTAATAACAGACAGCTATTTGAAGATATTTAAATAAATTTCTAAGGAGAATGGAAAGATCGACGAGAGTAAATATCACAACAGCTTTTCAACAACTACGTACGACTACGAGATAATTTGTTTGTTGTGAAAAATAAAAGTACATTTGGTAGGTTAAAAGATATAACAGAACGTAAATATGTATGCGCAGAATATTTTTTAGTGTAAACAATTCTTTTACCGATGCCTAAGTCGTAATCAGTAAAACCCGTGTTTATTTTCTTCGAATATTACAAATGTAATTATCATCCTTGTTTTTAAGTAACATGTGTTTACATCACGTGGTTTTATGTCTGATAAACCGAAAGTCCGATAAGTTGGTAATTCTGATTGGTCAGTCACAAATAATGATCTTTACGGTACTGAATACTGTAGTGTAGGTAAACAATGAACCGCTAAACCGCCGACCGAAATAAATATTTCCAAATGTTCCGCCAGGCCTCAAATTCAATTCCATTAATTTTATTATCCCTAGTAATAAAGATCATCGGTGACAATTTTGTAAATGTATGTTGTTTGCAAACGCGATGTTCTCAAACGAAATTATTAAATCTGTATCACACATATCAAACTAGAGACATGACTGGGAAATATTGTACACTGTTGAAATTTTCAAATTTAAGGAACAACTATTCATATTACTATTAGAACGTGCCATCACGTAAATGGTAAATAATGGAATTCTGGACAAAGAAAAGTTGTAACTTTATTTGTAACCTACAGCCTAGTGCCAAAAGTGAGTCAACTTTTCAAAATTCCCTGTGCCATTTCATGTAAAAACGGTCCCTCTTTAAAAAAATTCTGTAGATCTCATTTCTTATCCGATTTCCATGAAATTTTCACTGTTAAATAGCATTTTATATACAGTTTATTCCAATAATTTTGAAATATTTTTATGACGTTTAACTTCCATATTATGACAATTTAAAACCAAATCGAAAATTTACTATATATATCCTTTGTAAATTGTGACGTCAGAAATTTCAGTTTGTAATTAAATTGTGATAATAAAGAAAAAAATGAACTTGGAATTATTTCAAAATTACAGGCTTAAACTGCATGTCAATTAAACTCCTTTCAACAGTGAAAATTTCATGAAAGTCGGATAAGAAATAAGTTCTACAGAATTTTGTAAACAGGGACCGTTTTTACATGAAATGCACACTGAAATTTGAAAAGTTGACTTGCTTGGCACTATGATTTTTGTACATGATATAGATGCACTAAGCACTGATCACCATTCAAGGAAGACTGGTAAATAAATGTCAGCTGGCCCTGTTTGCACAACTTAAATTAAATTAAGCAAATAAATATACACAAGAAAACATTGGATAATTATAATATTCAAAACAAAATTCACACAAAGTGAAATATCCCAAATGAAATTTTAGATGGTGATCCCTTTCAAATCAATATATTTATTTCATACATGTATTTTTTTTTCATAAAATAGATCGAGTTTTGGAACTTTTACCAATAATGATATTGTTCAGATCTCACCAGTGATGTAGATGAGATCACACCTCTGATTTGGACGAGATCACACCTCACACCTGTGATTTAGATGAGATCACGCCTGAGATTTATCAAATCCCAGGTGTGATTCCATCACAGTCTGCCATGATCACAGCCGTGATTTAGCTGGGATTTGGTTGTGATGTCAGCTGAGATCCCACCGTGATCCCAATATTCTGCCCCAGCCGTGACTCACCTGAATCTCATGTGTGACTCGCCTGTGATCACAGGTGTGATCAAACCATGCATTTTCTCTGGGGCATAAAAAAAAATATCGACAAAGGCTGATTTTGAACTTAACCAAGGTATTAATGGTATAAACATTTGGTATAAGTTTCATGAGAATACATCAAAATTTGCAGCCATGAGAGCGCTTACAATGTTAAATTTTGGCTAAAACAGTGTCATTATTTTCGTCAAAGTCCCATAACTCCGTAAAAAAATATCGACCAAGGCTGATTTTCGAACTTAACCAAGGTAAGACTAAGACTAAGACTAATTTATTTTGATATGGTGCTATCCAGAACCAAATATAGTTATCTGAGGCACTTTACATAAAACTAAAAATACAGAAATCAAATTATAAAATAGCTACACACAAAATCTATACATTATATACAGAAGATAAAACAGATCTAGAGCTTAAAATTGACAGTTATGTTCAAAGATATATGGACCACTTATATATACTTAAATTAACTTTCATTGTTCACATGTATCACAGGCTAAATATAGATAGGTTTTAAGATTTGATTTAAATAGTTCTAATGATGTTGATTGCTTTATGTAATTTGGTAGTTCATTGCACTTTTTTGGCCCATAAACAGAAAAAGATCAATCAGCAAAAGTTTTTGTTAGAGTGTTGGGCACACACAGTCTTTGATAGATAGAATCTGAACTTAGATTTCTACCACCGGTGTATAAAGACAGTTTACTCATTAGATATGCAGGTGCATTGCCATTGAGACACTTGTATATCATTGTCAGCACTTTAAAGTCAATGCGTTTTTGAACTGGTAACCAATGCAATTCTGCAAGACATTTACTAGCACTGTCACTTTTCCTTTTCAGCTGCCATATTCTGGATTCTTTGCAGTTTATTTATTTTAGATTTAGGTAGTCCGCACAGTATGGCATTACAATAGTCAAGATGTGAAAGAATCATTCCAGATGCAAACACTTTACAAGCTTCAACTGATATATTCTAACTTATACACATTACACATGGCTTTCCTACATTGAATTTTGATATTACCTTTCAAACTTAGAGACTCATCTAACATTGCCCCTAGATATTTGATTTCATGAGTTCTACACACTTCAGTACCATTAACATTCAGACTATTGGTTTCACATTTTTGTAACTGTTGACTGGATCTGTATATCTATTGTATAAACATTTGGCATAATTTTCATGAGAATACATCAAAATTTGTAGCCATGAGAGCCCTTACAAGGTTAATTTTTGGCTAAAATTGTGTCATTATTTTTGTCAAAGTCCCATAACTCCATAAAAAAATATCAACAAAAGCTGATTTTCGAACTTAACCAAGGTTTTAATGGTATAAACATTTGGTATAAATTTCATGAAAATCCGTCAAAATTTGTTGGCATGAGAGCGCTTACAAGATCAATTTTTGGATAAAACAGAGTCATGATTTCGGTCAAAGTCCCATAACTCCGTCAAAAAGTATCGACCAAAGGCTGATTATTGAACTTGACCAAGGTATTAGTGATACAAACATTTGGTATAAATTTCATGAAAATCCGTTTTAATTTGCATGCATGAGAGCGCTTACAAGAAAGTGTGACGGAGGGACACACAGACGCCCGGCATATCTATGCCCCTGCTCCCCGTTGCGGCAGGGGACAAAAAGCAAGATGGAATAAATTCCAGAAATCCTACAGAATATCTCTATCAAAATGGTGGTGAGAAGTGAACAAAATCAAAATAACAGCGTTTGGAAAGTTGAGTCCACAAATAAGTGTGATGGATGAAAAAAACTGGAAGGACAGACAACCAGAGTGACAAATATCATTAAGGTCTAACCACCAAGGTGAGGCGAGGGACAATACATTTTCAAAATGTTTTGAAAGCCAGGCTAACATGTTTTTTTTACTGGCAAACAGAAAGTGGAAATAGAATTCTACATAAGGCCATAATAAAAACAATTCCAAGGGCTAGCAACCCCATCATGTAAAACTATCTTCGCTACAGAAACCTTAACCAGAGAACAAAATGCAGGGAGAAAGATGGATACCACACAGGAAACTGGGAGAATGACGGGTGCAGACAGCATCCAGAGAGGTGATGTCCTTCGACCAAAAACAATTCGTAGAGTTGGATGCTGGAACGTACGCACCCTCTACCAAACTGGGAAACTAGCACAAGTAGTGAATGAGACGATGTCTTTTAGGTGTTAGTGAGACTAGATTGACTGGCAATGGATCTAGGCAATTAGTATCAGGACATCAGAAACTTTATTCAGGGAGATTAGATGACCAACATAACAGAGGAGTAGCAAAAATCACAACAAAAGAAATATATAAATGTCTATTGGAATGGAAGCCAGTTAGTGAAAAAATTATATCAGCGATACAACTCCGCTTTTGCTAAATTAACAGTAATAGCATGTTATGCACAAACTGAAGACTCAGAAGATGAGGAAAAAGACTCCTACTATGACAGCTTACAAAAGTTAGTAGATGAAACACCAGTTCATGACGTATTGTTAGTTCTTGGGGATCTGAATGCAAAGGTTGGAAGTAACAACAATGGAAAAGTTCTTTGGGCAGGCATGGTCTTGGTCAGTGTAATGACAATGGTACAGGCATGGTCTTGGTCAGTGTAATGACAATGGTACAGGCATGGTCTTGGTCAGTGTAATGACAATGGTACAGGCATGGTCTTGGTCAATGTAATGACAATGGTGATAGACTTAGTACATTCTGTCTTGAAAAAAACCTGACAATTGGAGGCACAATCTTTATGCATAAGAATATCCATAAACATACATGGAACTCTCCAGATGGTCACACTAACTAGAGGCTCACATGAGCCTGTATCACTCACCTGGTCACTGGTTTTATTCATTATAGACCACCCATTCATACTATAAATCAGTTCAGCAGATGTTACATTTTCATTCTTGGATGAGGTACAAACTAAAAATCACAAACTTTGGAAGGGATCACCCAAAGACAATTGTAACCAAGTTTGGTTCCAATTGGCTCAGTAGGTTCAGAGGAGAAGACATTCTATTAAGAAAGCCGTCAGGCATTCTTCAGGTTGAATGTGAATATTTTATTCTATTGGGCTGTAGACGACCTTCTTTAAAGACAAGTTCAAACAGAATCGAACAGACCGTAAATCAGTGACCCATGCATGACCTTGACGTATATAAGGCCATGCTACCAAATGTACGTCCTCATTTTATTCTAAGGCTGTGGACGACACGTCACTAATTTACACTTTCGCCGACTCGGCAATTTGCACGGACTAACGTGTTCAGACCTTAGAAGTAAGAATGTTGTCAGACTCAGATCTTTGGATAGTTCCGACGCGGAACGTGTTCGCCTACATGAAAAGGAAGCAGACATTATGTCGCTATTTGACAGTGATGAGCAAAGCTCTTTTAGTGGTTTTTCCAAGCAAGGCGATAAGAACAAACAGTCGACTAACCCAGACTCAGGTAAAGCTAAATTTATACCAAATACGGATAAGGCACCTAGCAAAGGTCCGGGTAAAGGTCCCGGGAAAAATAGAAAGGGTAAAGCCCCTCTTAAAAGAAAAGCCCCTGAAGTGCAGGTGGCTAGCTCTAGTAAGCAAGCAAAATCTGACAGAAGTGAGGAATACAATAATTTGTATAATTTATTGGAAAGTTTCCTTGATAGTCGTACACCGGCGGAGCCTTCGAATGCTCACTCAAGCACGCCCTATGTAGAGGCGGAAGTTAATGGCCACGAAGGTCAGGCGCGTGAAGTTTCGTCTGAGTTGAATTTTGATAATTTTGACCTGTATGAAGGTGCAGAAAGTATCGATAATGAAAATGAGCAAAATCACAATGATATGGATGATTTCCAATTTGAATTGCCAAAAATATTTGATGATGATGACAAATTTGGTGACGACACAAATGAGAACGTGTCGAAATTGATCAATAGTGTAACTGTTAGAAATTCTAATATCAAAGATATGCTTAAAGAGTACAAAATTCCAAGTAATTGTAAACCTTTGTGTCCACCTAAAGTAAATGCTGAAATTTGGGCGTTTTTACACAGAAGCGTAAGAAGTAGAGACTTGCTATTTCAAAGCATGCAAAAGGTTTTGGGACACGGCATGCTCCCAATTATTAAGATGGCCGAACTTCTTGTAAGTAGGAATGTCAGAGTTGCATCTCTTAGAGAGTATACTTTTCACGCACTAACATTTTTGTCAAGTTTGTTTTTCGAGTTGTCATATGGAAGAAAATTATTAATGAGACCCCATATTGATCAGAGATATCACTTGCTTTGTAATCGTCCAGAAACAATAAGTGAAAATTTATTTGGAGACATTTCCCAAAGGGTGAAAGATATTAATGATGCCCAAAAAATTCAAGGATATTTCAGAAGGTCAAAAAACTTGAGAGGCCCCCAAAGGGGGCGAGCATATCTTATGAACAGAATGGGTCAACAGTCTCAATACCCAAGAGGAAGGTCTTATGGAAATCGGACTCAGATGAGCAGACCTCTCCAGCCAAGAGGCAGAGGCTCTTATTACAAACAAAACCAGAGGAGATTTTAGAGGTAAATACTCAGAAATTTGTTGCAGGAGCTATTAAAAATTATGCCTCAGAGTGGGAGAAATTCATTTCAG
>MJUU01001001.1:0-13888 GCA_002080025.1 Modiolus philippinarum
TCGGCTAAAGCCACGGGTAAGAAGTTGATAGAATCTATCATTCGAATACGACATCCGGGTATTTCAATGAACATGTTTTTGGTTCCATTGGCTATGATCGTTGGTTTGACTCCGTGCTGATACAAATATCCTAGTATGGGTAACGAATCATACCCTTTAAAGTTATGTGCAATAACAGTAGCTCCACTATTAACACCGGAAAACAACCATTTACAAAAGTCTTCAGTTGTGTTGGGTCCGGCGAATATTAATTCGTTTTTTCCACACATTTGACACATACTATTTTTATCCACGTTTACATCCATGCACCGTGAACATACTTTATGTACCACACATAAGTTAGGTTTGTGTTCTAACGCTCCACACGTTGATGTTTTACAATGAGTGCACCTACCGTTGTCGTCGGGTGAATATCCTTCATCACACTGAATCTTATCATCCTGAGTGCATTCAAAATCAAAGAAAATAAAAGTTTCTTTCTTCTGTTCATTGTTGATATTCGCGGGTAACATATAACACTGATGTACCGGTGGGTAGTAATCTTTACAAACGTTACAATAGACATTTCCACAAGTATGGCGTTTATTCAACTGTTTATTCACGGTTTGTCCACACTCTTCACATTTGTAGTATCTGGTACACGTCGAGTTTCCCGCTGACGTCATCTGTTGGTGAAGATCAAAACATGTTGATCCTTTAAAATACCGTCCACAATCGGTACAAAGTATCCACTCGACATCTTTGGATTGATCATGAATTTTATGACAGCAATTACATTGTTGCACACGTGTTCTTCTTTATGATCATATCCTTTCTGACAATCGGTACAATAGTAACTGCGACTCAAAAAAGCAGTCATACTGGTAATAACGTCAAAATGGTTATCATGATAATACAAAAATATTTTCTTCTCAGCTGGGGGTCCATGGTAAATAATACCATTAAAATGTTCCTGGGCAACCACATGTATTTGGTAATCACTTAGAAAATTCTGGAACTGTTTGACTTGGTCGATTCCACATTTAGTTAACGGTACGCCAGCTGATTCATGTAGTTCAATTGCTAATTCCTTCTGAATATATTTACTGTTGCGAATAGAATTCCACTGGGGATGTCCATCAATATTGGCCATGGCTGTAACAATTGCTCGTGCCAGGCAAAGATGATCATCGTTTCTTATCTGAATAATACAACGTTTATCGTTCAAAAACCGTTTGGTGTCCACGTAATGACACTATTTTCCGACTCCACCATTTGGTAATTCCACGTGGGTTACATTAAGATTAACGCCTTGATCAAAAGTAAATTGTTCATTTGACTGTAATACCTTCTCCATTTCTGACAGCAGGGGCTCTCCTGAAATTTGTCCAACTTTCATGAAGGGTAATCTGACAGGGAAATCCAGGTCTAGGCAGTCAAGGGTGATCTGTACTAAATCTTCTTCTTTCATTCCGCTGGTGAGGTCTGATAAAATGGAGTCAAACAGATTTTGTAACGATTCTAAAATTGCTGGAATACTGTTCAGATTTAAATCCTTGAACGTGACATGGTATTCATTGGATTCTGTATTAAAACGAGACATTCTGGTACCTTTACCTTTTTCAATGATGTAATATTGATTGGGTTGACTTAGATCAATAGGTTGACGAGGTAATCCAGCTCCTGTCTGGTGTTTTTCATTCTGGTGTTCATACAGACTATCTTGGTTCCTATATAATAAACCACACTCATTGCAGGGGAAGTAACTGTCATCAGTATGCTTCTTTTCATGACGGTCTCGGTTGTCTTTTCTTGTAAAATGCTTCAGGCATACACCACATGTAAACATACTATGTTACTTTTTGAGTATTGTTTGCGTATTTTCTTTCCTTTGTGTTATCTTACTAGGGTAAATCGAGGTCGCAGAATCGATTGGTGCAGGTTTCGAAGCTCTAGCTCTGAGTGTGAACGAGGTATCGGCCCTAAACGGCCCTAATTCGGCCTTAATTTGAAATCGTTCTACTATAGGCATATCATATATGGATTCGAGGTACTTTCATACTTCTGAAGCGATTAGTCAAGGTAGTGAAGGGCTAAAACGTATTGTTATGAAGTTATCGGCCGCTAGAAATCAAAGATCGGCCTCAGTCGGCCCTAGATCGGCCTTAATCAATGCTATTCGCACTATAGTCATATCATATATGGATTCGGGGTATCTTTATAGTTAGGGTATATATATATAGGTAGCGATTAGCGTTGGTGTTGTAGCGCTGTCATGTACTATTTTGATGATATCGGCCCTAAGAAATCAAAGATCGGCCTCAGTCGGCCTTAATTCGGCCCTAGATCAGTCTTAATCAGAACTTTTGGTACTATAGACATATGAAATATGGATTCTGGGTATGTTTAGGCTTTTCAATCGGTTGATCACACTGTCAAGTTGATATCTGTTACCTTTATCAAGTCTCGTTCAGTGCGAGATTTTACGTGATTTCATTTTATCTTGATGGTTTCAAAGCCCAAGTTCATATTTTGTTGCGTTTGTTTTAAGTTTTATTGCATTTCTGTTCATTTTCATGTTTCAGATCATATTTTTGATGAATGTATCGCAGTTTTGTTGTCTTTATTGGCCTTTTCACGGTTTTTTGCTGCTGCTGCTGCTACTGCTGCTGCTGCAGCGCCATATACCAGGTTGAATTGCTGCTGCTGCTGCTGCTGCTGTGTCATATACCAGGTATATTTGCTGCTGCTGCGTCATATATGACGTATAATTGCTGCTGCCACCACCACCACCACCACCACCCGTATATCCTATTATCCCACCACCACCACCACCACCCAGATACATTAAAATCACCATTTTTATTTAAATAACACCAAGAAATTGCAATGGTTACTAAGTAAATACTATAAACTAATGTTTCACTAAATACCTT
This sequence comes from Modiolus philippinarum, assembly GCA_002080025.1. Taxonomy (NCBI): domain Eukaryota; kingdom Metazoa; phylum Mollusca; class Bivalvia; order Mytilida; family Modiolidae; genus Modiolus; species Modiolus philippinarum. The sequence continues at coordinate 2,916 of MJUU01001001.1, forward strand.
TACTAATATTTGTAACAATCTTGAAACAAAAAGTGGATTGAAGCTGTACATAATGTGGTCCAATCAAATTGCAGGAAATTCAACCAATCAGAAGCCTCCATTTACCATGGATTGACCAATCAGAATGCAGGAACATCAACAAATCAAATCACCTCTTACAAAAATAACCGACCAATCACAGCCATCGATACAAATGACTTTGACTATATAAAGGCGCGAACAACCGGCTTCCTCAGTCGCCAGACTGCCATTCTGCTGACCAGTTCGAAAGTGTGATCCGAAAGAGACCTTAAGTAAAAGGTAAGTGCATTAATTACCCATCACCAATTCATATACTAGTTTTAATATTCATACCTAATTATTATAACTAAATGTTATAACTAAATCATGTCCTTTTATCGTTTCAGATCTGTGAATAACCATATTGTAATTAGAGAACCAAAGCGTGAATCGGAAGAGACCTCAAATAAATGGTAAGCAATTACCCATCACTAATTCATATTCATAACTAATTAATATTCATAACTAAATATTATAAGTAAATATCATAACTAAATGATGTCCTTTTGTCTTTACCGATATATTGTTACAATTAACCAGACTGTGATTAGAAGAACTAAAGTGTGATTCAAAAGAAACCTCAAATAAATAGTAAGTAATTTAATAACCCATCACTAATTCATATACTAATTATAATATTCATAACTAATTTCCATAACTAATTATTATACGTAAATAATATTATTTTGTCGTTACAGATGTATACCTGTGACTATTGTCAACTATCGTTCATAAAGAAGAGTCAGTTGTTACAACATTACAGACAATTCAAGCAACATAGTATGTTTACATGTGGTGTATGCCTGAAGCATTTTACAAGAAAAGACAACCGAGACCGTCATGAAAAGAAGCATACTGATGACAGTTACTTCCCCTGCAATGAGTGTGGTTTATTATATAGGAACCAAGATAGTCTGTATGAACACCAGAATGAAAAACACCAGACAGGAGCTGGATTACCTCGTCAACCTATTGATCTAAGTCAACCCAATCAATATTACATCATTGAAAAAGGTAAAGGTACCAGAATGCCTCGTTTTAATACAGAATCCAATGAATACCATGTCACGTTCAAGGATTTAAATGTGAACAGTATTCCAGAAATTTTAAAATCGTTACAAAATCTGTTTGACTCCATTTTATCAGACCTCACCAGCGGAATGAAAGAAGAAGATTTAGTACAGATCACCCTTGACTGCCCAGACCTGGATTTCCCTGTCAGATTACCCTTCATGAAAGTTGGACAAATTTCAGGAGAGCCCCTGCTGTCAGAAATGGAGAAGGTATTACAGTCAAATGAACAATTTACTTTTGATCAAGGCGTTAATCTTAATGTAACCCACGTGGAATTACCAAATGGTGGAGTCGGAAAATAGTGTCATTACGTGGACACCAAACGGTTTTTGAACGATAAACGTTGTATTATTCAGATAAAAAACGATGATGATCTTTGCCTGGCACGAGCACTTGTTACAGCCATGGCCAATATTGATGGACATCCCCAGTGGAATTCTATTCGCAAAAGTAAGTATATTCAGAAGGAATTAGCAGTTGAACTACATGAATCAGCTGGCGTACCGTTAACTAAATGTGGAATCGACCAAGTCAAACAGTTCCAGAATTTTCTAAGTGATTACCAAATACATGTGGTTGCCCAGGAACATTTTAATGGTATTATTTACCATGGACCCCCAGCTGAGAAGAAAATATTTTTGTATTATCATGATAACCATTTTGACGTTATTACCAGTATGACTGCTTTTTTGAGTCGCAGTTACTATTGTACCGATTGTCAGAAAGGATATGATCATAAAGAAGAACACGTTTGCAACAATGTATGTAATTGCTATCATAAAATTCATGATGTCGAGTGGATACTTTGTACCGATTGTGGACGGTATTTTAAAGGATCAACATGTTTTGATCTTCACCAACAGATGACGTCAGCGGGAAACTCGACGTGTACCAGATACTACAAATGTGAAGAGTGTGGACAAACCGTGAATAAACAGTTGAATAAACGCCATACTTGTGGAAATGTCTATTGTAACGTTTGTAAAGATTACTATCCACCGGGACATCAGTGTTATATGTTACCCGCGAATAACAACAATGAACAGAAGAAAGAAACTTTTATTTTCTTTGATTTTGAATGCACTCAGGATGATAAGATTCAGTGTGATGAAGGATATTCACCTGACGACAACGGTAGGTGCACTCATTGTAAAACATCAACGTGTGGAGCGTTAGAACACAAGCCTAACTTATGTGTGGTACATAAAGTATGTTCACGGTGTATGGATGTAAACGTGGATAAAAATAGTATGTGTCAAATGTGTGGAAAAAACGAATTAATATTCGCCGGACCCAACACAACTCCAGACTTTTGTAAATGGTTGTTTTCCGGTTTTAATAGTGGAGCTACTGTTATTGCACATAACTTTAAAGGGTATGATTCGTTACTCATACTAGGATATTTGTATCAGCACGGAGTCAAACCAACGATCATAGCCAATGGAACCAAAAACATGTTCATTGAAATACCCGGATGTCGTATTCGAATGATAGATTCTATCAACTTCTTACCCGTGGCTTTAGCCGAACTACCCAAGATGTTTGGATTGACGGAATTGAAGAAAAGATATTTCCCACACTTGTTCAACACAAAGACCAATCAAACCACCATACTTGAACATCTACCGGATGTGGGATTTTATCAGCCCGATAGAATGAAACCTAAAGACAGAGACACCTTCTACCAATGGTACGAGACCAATTACCAACAACCATTCCATTTTCAAAACGAACTATTGAGTTACTGTAGATCTGATGTGGATATTTTGAGAAGAGCCTGTCTGAAATTTCGTGAATTGTTTCTAGAGATGTCTTCTAGTAACGGACAGAGAGGAATCGATCCATTCCAACAATGTATCACAATAGCGTCTGCCTGTAATTTGGTCTTTAGACAGAAATTTCTTCAGACTGATACCATCGGTATTATTCCTGCACACGGATACCGCCCCTATGAGAAACATTCATTAAAAGCCATGCAGTTGATCAAATACCTATCGGAAAAGGAAGGAGTCCGTATACAGCACGCAGAAAATGGTGGAGAGAAACAAATTTGACCCTACAAAGTGGATGGTTACTACGAGAACGAAAACGGAAAATATGTGTTATGAGTTCAATGGAAAGTTCTGGCATGGATGTTTACACTGTTATAGTGCTACCACCGTAAATCCCGTCAACGGTATGACCATGAGCGACCTACATCAACGTACTATGGAAAACAAACGGTATTTAGAAGATCAAGGTTATATCTACATAGGTAAATGGGAATGTGAGTTTGATAAAGAGGTTCAAGACAATGATGAATTAAGACACTTTCTTCAACAATCCCAGATGATCACTCCTTTGGAACCCAGAGATGCTTTTTATGGTGGAAGAACGGAAGCCTTTACGTTGTACAAAGACACGTCGAATGGTGGATCCATTGATTATTACGATGTGACGTCGTTATATCCTTACATTAATAAAACTGGTAAAAACCCTATTGGGCATCCACACATCATCACCGAAAACTTCACTGATATTCAACACTACGAAGGATTGATCAAATGCCAAGTGATCCCATCCAGAGGACTGTTCATTCCAGTGCTACCAGCGAAAATCAACAATAAGTTATTATTTCCGTTATGTAAAACCTGTGCGGAATCGAATCAACAAACACCGTGTGAACATACCGATGATCAACGAGCACTGACTGGAACGTTGGCGACGGACGAAGTGAAAAAAGCTGTGGATAAGGGATATATAATTCGACAGATCTATGAAGTGTGGCACTTTGAGACTGATCAATATGACCCCCTTTCAAAAACCGGTGGTCTTTTTACCGAATATATCAATACATTCCTTAAAATGAAACAGGAAGCCAGTGGTTGGCCCGAGTGGTGTGACACCGAAGATAATAAGTTGAAGTATATTCTAAACTACCATGAAAAGGAGGGTATACTCCTGGACTATAATAACGTCAAGAAAAATCCTGGATTGAGATCATTAGCTAAACTCATGTTAAATAACTTTTGGGGAAAACTCGGACAAAGAAGCAACTTACCCCAAATCAAATATGTGAGTGAACCTGTGGACTATTTCGATATGTTTACTAGTGACCAAATTATCGTCATGAATGTTTATCCCGTCAATGATGAGATGGTGGAATTTAGATACCAGTATAAAGAAGAGTTTGTGGAAGACTCTGGGCGTACTAATGTCGTCATTGCTGCTTATACAACCGCTCAAGCCCGTTTAAAATTGTATAGTTATTTAGAGAAATTGGACAGGCGAGCCTTATACGCAGATACCGATTCGATTGTTTATACATCTCAACCTGGAGAGTGGAAACCCGAGTTAGGAGACTACTTAGGAGATCTCACGGATGAAGTACCAGATAACACTATTACAGAGTTTGTGACAGGAGGACCCAAAAACTACGCTTACAAGTTAGTCAGACCCGATAAGAACATGAATAACACCATATCTAAAGTGCGAGGAATCAGCCTTAACTACATGAACTCTCTGATCATCAACTTTGATACCATAAAACATATGGTCACTAATAAAAAAGACGATGTGAAGACCGTTACCGATGATTTTAAAATTATGAGAGACCAGAAAAGACTACTATCCATCCATCAAAGTAAAGATTATAGACTAGTGTTTGACAAAAGAATCATCATGACTGATTATTGTACATTACCTTATGGATATTAAAGACTGTAAAAATAGCATGTGGCACTCCGACCCGTGACTATCTAATGACGGAGATAATAAAATGTATATATGTTAAAATCTTTTTTTATTTCAATGCCTAATGAGATACGTGTAGAAGATCGAACAAAGAACAAAACAACAAAAACCAAAATAAAATAAATGAATAAATAAAAATAAACAAATATTAATGAATAAATAAATATGCAAATAAACAAACAAACATAAAAAAAACAATTATTAATGAATAAATAAATATGTAAATAAACAACGAACATAAAACAAAACAAAAACAAACAAACAAACAAACAAACAAACAAAAACAAACAAAAAAAAGAACAAACAAACAAAAGAATAACAAACAAAAAATTAAAAGTTGTCATAGCAACTTAGGTTAGGGCTAGAGGTTGGATAAAGGAAGAATAGCGTTGAATAAAAGCAGAAGTAATTATAAAAAGGGATACAAAAAGAATTACAAGAAAGGATAGTTAGAGTTAGTCATGAACAAAAGTCAACAAAATCAGGAAACGAATGTATAAGGAACACAACATAATGCATACAAACACTAAATGACTAGAGTTAGGGTAAGAGCTAAGGGTTAGGGTTATATACATTATGGTAAAGGTTGGGTTGGTTAGGGTAAACCATGGTATATCTGAAGATATACACATTACATAACAAAAAAAGATAGGGTTAGTGCAAGGATAAGTGTAAGGTTAGGGTTAGGGTTAGCATGAGATCAAAGATAAGACCAATAAAAGAACCTTGAATTGATATAGGGCGAGACTAATAAAAGAACCTTGAAAGGAGGTAGGGCGAGACTAATAAAAGAACCTTGAGTTGAGGTAGGGCGAGACTAATAAAAGAACTTGAATTGAGATAGGGCGAGACCAATATTTACCAATGACAGGGCATAACCAATGGCAATAGACAAGTGAGACCAAAGCTTAAGGCAAGACATAGGTGTTGAGAGACCAAAGGTCAGGGACATACTAAATATGGCATATTTATTACACTTCTCGGTTCCGGAACGGAAACGATCTCCGGAACCGGAATTTGAAGGGAAAAATCAAAGACCTTTAACATTGGGCCTATGGGCCTGAACTAGCGTGTTATACTACTCATGTAGCAATGTTGCATTAATTTTATCAAAATTTGTCATTTTAAAGTCCCACTTGTCAGATTAAACTCAATATTTTGTATAAAATTGGTGAAAAATGGGAATTTCAGCATTTTGTGGCAAATCCGGTGAATTAATTTGCATATATGCCGATTTATTTTTCTAACCAATGCATAAGTTATCTTAAAACAATATTTAGAAAAATCAGGAGTGTTCAATGTGCCTATAAATACCGTAAATTTTACCCCTACCCCAAGAAAATAATGCTTAAAAATCACAAAACTATGCCTGTCTGTATATATATATGAACAAAACATCCTAGTGTTTTACTCTCTTTAAAAAATGCATTTGATATATCGCAATATGCATTTTGTAAGCCAAAATTTGGGTAAAATTAAAAATTTTGGGCGCGATTTAGTTGAAAAATTGGAATTTTCAGCATTTCGGAGTTTTACAAAGTTCAAAGTTGAATTGTTGTATAATTGCCCATAAACCACGCGCATAATCTTATTTGTGATATATGGTAGTCTCTGTGTAATTTTGTATTTGACATAATATGTCATTAGACCTTTATACAATGTTTAAGCTTTTCAAGCTGAATAAGATCAATATAAATTGTGTTGATTTTTTTTTTTTTTTTTTTTNGGGGGGGGGGGGGTAAGGGCGCATTACATTTGGGCAAAATCATAAGCGTGACAATGTCACGTTTGAGCAAATAAAATAGTAACGTTTGGGCAAATCATATTTTTGTAAATAATACTTAAATTACAGGTGAGAATAGGTAAATTAATTATTGTCTTATAAAGAAAGAACTATCGGAGACAAAAAGAACCAATAATGATGCAGAGTACGTTCACGCTCATTTTAACGAACAATTTTATACGTCCCATCCGACAATATGTATTTTCATAAATATTATCATGATATAATCAAATTATAATTCACAACTTATATTTAAATACAACCTATTGGAAAGATGGCGCTTGAAATCTTAAAATAAAAAGAACAGATAAATATTTGATGGACATGGAAAAGACGAAAGGCGGGAAACTGCACCAGAAAAGAGTTTTAGTTTCTTGATATTTGGGTTATTGGATGTGGTTTGTTTCCATTGATTTATTCACTTTTTTTGGCTTGCTATATGGTGTGAGGTTCCTCACTGTGTTGAAGACCGTACGGTGATCCCTAGATGCTTTGTTTTGGGTCGTTTTAACCTGGATATGGGATGTTGTCTCCTCGACATTTACCCCACTTCCTTTCTTTTTCATCGTTATAAGTGTTAGCTTACAGGTACAGAGCAATTTGACAAATATATACCTGAACTTCCATACGATAACACTAGCTTCTTAACATTAAACTTGTTTTGAAGAATCGGTCAAATTTTAGTATTTTAAATCAGATTTTAGTGCTTTTGATTGGTTGATTGAGCTTAAAAAATGTGTAGTATATTACTAGACTTATTCTGCTCAAAATCCTCCTGTGGTGTGCAGGGGACTGATGATGTCTTTCGAAAGGAAGAGGTATTAAAGTACAAAATACATAACTTAACATTTTTATCATGTATTTCAGCATCTTGTTATTACTGTATTTTTTCCCAAACGTTACATTTTAGCTCAAGTAAGAAAATTATTTTTTGCCCAAACGTTACATTTTTATTTGCCCAATTGTATACTTATTTTTGCCCAAATATAATGCCGATTTGCCAAAATGTAAAACGCGGGGGGGGTAATATGTTTGCAATTTATGAGAGTTTTGTTTGTCTAGAATGTTCAAAAGCACACTTTTTAATAGCCTAGATATAATGAAACGATATTTTATCAATATTTTCAAGTTATATATCACATTCATGAAGTCTTTGCATCTCTAAGTCAATAAGGAAATAATTCTGAAAAAAATGAAAAAATCCCATTTTTCATAAAATTTCGACAGGCCCTTAAAAAGTTTGAATCTACTTAAATGGTTATCTGAATGTCACACAATAATTTGCATTGCACATGATCTTTTTATCATTTAGAGCCTCGATATTTTAAATTTTCCCTGAATTTTAAGGGGGAGGTGTGTTAATTTTGGCATTTCTGATCCCACAATAAGTCTGAATCTAAAGTTTTTTTCACACAGTTTGTTGCTTACATATCATAAATTATTATTGCATTGGCAATTTTACACATATATTCAAATTTGTACGATCCAACAGTAAAAGAGTCGAAATTGTGAAAATATTTAAAATTTCGAAAATTTCGATTTTTGCAAAAATTTTATACCGAAAATCAAAAATTTTCAGGACTTAAATGGTCTTAATTTTCAACATTGTATAACAACTGATAAATTAGGCATAAAAACTAGATCAAATGATGAGATTTATTTATCTGAAAGGAATTGACAGCTTAAAAATAGTCATTTTTGCATTTTTTTGTAGGGGAAGGAGTATGTATTTTGTGTTCCAAGATCATAAAAATGGTGTAAGTGGCCAAACTTGTGTTCATTGTAAAGTATATTACATAAATTTCAATTTGGTACCAAATTTCAGTACATATAACTTATGTATATAAAAAAATTATGGAGCTTAAAAGATGAAATTAAGGTTAAAACTAAAATACAGCAATTTTGTGTGGTGTACTATAAAGGTGGCTCTATACTGTCTATGCATGCAGGTTATATTCGTGTTAACATGTTTTATTTTGAAGAGGAGGTATAAAATGGGTGAAAAAAATCGATCTGAGTCATAAGTGTGTGTGTGTGTTTGGGGGGCACAGAAAGAAAGTGATTTCAGTCCATGGCCTATTGAGGTTTGCACTCCATCTGTTCACCTTTTTTATCTTAATAAAATTTTTGATTTGGAGGTATAATGTATGACAATACTTCTTAGAAGTGAATGCAGGTGTACATCGAAAATTTCGTTGGTGAACAGCTGACTGTCGACGTCGTTGTCAAAAATAACTAATACAACACCGAAGTTAATGTTAATCTATTTTCTGCATATTCGCATTTCGATACATGTCATTGTACCCATTAATCTAAAAACGTGTAAAAGATGATAGAGAACAAATAATCAAAATGATCTAAATAGAAAGGCCAAAATTCAACTAAGGACAGAGCTTTGCATGAGGGAGGTGACCATATGCTAAAGTGCTTGAATGTTGTAAGCATGATAAGGAATGACAAAATATACTAAAATAAAATAAAGAAATTTATAAACTTCATTACACCAGTTGTAAAAAACACATTAATAAATTATTTGTTAGATTTCTGACTTACATTTATCAATGGTCGTATAACAGTTTTGACTCATGCCTGTTCTGCCTTGTAAAGAATTCGGCCTTGGTCTATTCTTTCTTACTTTATTTTACACGACATTGAGTTCATGGTGTAATAACATGGCTCCACGGCTCTCTGAGAACCAGCAGGAGCCCATGTTTGTGGAGTCAGAGCCTAGAGCTCTGCGAGTGCAACGCGAATGTTGGAGCCCTGTGCCCTTGTGTAGGAGCATAGAGCTTCACGTTCAAAAAAGGATGAAGACCCGAGCCCAGACCCCGTTATTCCCAAAAGATCAAGTGCAATATACAGCTATCATATTATGCTCGCTACCCAAGCTGTACATGCTGATAATCTTAAAATCGAGACATGAAAACAAAGACAGTTCACATGTTCATGACAAAGCCACCAATTTCACATATTTTGGCCCTAGCTGCACTACAGAAGAATCGGACAGTTTGATAAATTCACAAAACGGCTTGCGCTTACTTTCAACAGATCCGAACATTTCAAAATATTGTACAGTCCAATATCCAGTGGTATTTAAATAAAAGAATGTGAGCTCTCGTTTAGAAAAGATAAAAAAGTCGATTACATTGTTTAGGTCTGTTGTTAGGTGCTTTAAAAGTTACTTATAATATTCTTTTTTTTTCATGTGCATGTGACAGACTTCTATATATACAAATGACAAAAAGTTTTTGATTGAATGTACTTTGCATATTTTATAAGAAAAATGATATTTTTTGATAATTTTCCTCTTATAGAGACTTGTGGATCGTACCGTTTCTTATAGCCTGACACTGACCAGAAAAAATATGCTTTTTCTTTAAATAATCATCTTTTCATGTGCCGACTTTCGGCAGGGTGCATGTAGCGGTTTAGATACAATAAATTATAAAAAAAACGATATTTCGCTGTTTTACTTTCCATTTTTGTTTACAAAATCGATTTCTTTTCACTCATACACGTGGTTTCTTTCAATGAAGACACGTCTCTTTTTCCTGATCGATACGTAGACTTGACCATTGAACCAATGAAATCTTGTGATGATTATTACCGGGTATAAAAAGTAAATGGCGCTGTTCCAGGACAACATAATTTTCTTAACAACAACGAAAGACCTTTTGGATGACATCGTTTCTTACGCAGTAATCGTCAATAAAGTGGTCTATAAATGATGTATGTTAAAAATCTATCTGTACATAAAATTTTGTCAGGGTACATGCATTTTAACACCCGATAGCAATTGATTTTGACCAGTCTGTCAATTGAATATTTTCTTCACGACAGTTAATTATTTAAGAAATTCTCGTATCAATCCTTCTTATAGACAAGTTTAATCATTTTTCCCTACAGAGCAAAGGTCTGGTAATTGAATGACGTTTGAATTAAATATTGTATTCGTCTGTTTCTTTTTTTAATCTTAACATTTTGTCGGTTGTTTACTTTCGTCGCCATGCTCTTATTTTGATAGAAAATTTTATAATCACAGAAGAGTTTTTCTAGAAGGGAGATAATTTTATACCACTGTGTAAACGTAAACAGAAAACTATTTTCAACAGTTGATTACATTGACAGTAACATAAAATACTCTTGAATAAGACTTATTTTAATGCACTCTGAACATTGTGAAATAATCATAACACTGTTTTCATTAAGTAGACTTTTTTCAAGAACATTGTGAAATAATCATAACGCTGTTATCATTAAGTAGACTTTCAAAGAGGAATGGCCATTAAGGAGTGAATTTTGTTCCTATGTAGGGTCATTTTAA
>MJUU01001002.1:25617-39729 GCA_002080025.1 Modiolus philippinarum
TAAGTGGCTATATTGAGTGTAGAATGTAATTCAAACAAAAAGTTCGTAGATGGCAAATTTGACACGTTAGCATGGTAATACACACATTTTAGAATATTGGATANNNNATTTATGAATCCTCAATACACAACAGAAGAGCTTGCCGAGGAACAAGGCAGAATTCTTGAAATTCAACAAGGAGTCGATGTTAATCCAAAAAAGCAGGACAAGTGTTCGTGTTTTGTACAAACGTGTCATGATGCCTTTGGGTTCCGTTCTGAACATCCTTTAAACATATAATTTGTCATTCCATTCTGTTAGATAGAGATGTCCCAGCACTAAACTATACTGTTTCTGACAAAAAATGTTTTTTAAACTAATTCAGGGTTTCGTGAAATTTAATTTGATCTCCATCACACAACGTGAGATATGAAGGGTGAATACGTCGAAAAACGAATACCGAAGCAATAGATGGGAGGGAGGTGGTTTTCTATAAAATGAAATCCACAAACACGGCAAATCAGATGTAACACAAATAGATCGAGACGTGACAAATGACAAAACAAATAAAGTTAAGATAAACCAGAACGACCTGTTGGTTTTAAAAGCTCATAAGAGTTCATATTGTAATGTTTTACATGCACGTAACGACAATAACCAGGAAATTTGGTCCCTGCTATAACAAAATATAAATTAAACTTTGTTTTTAGTTGCAACATACACAGAACTAAAGCACTATCAGTGTGAACCCCCACAAAACTGGTGGTTGGAGGGTAAGCATATCTCCCGGCACGCGTGGACAAATAGCAAGACACGAAAATATATTTTTCTTCAGAGCTGAAAAAAAAAATATAAACTAGAGCATGTCGAAACTGGCGTTGTCGGAAGGGCCCCGCAATTTCGATCCTGAAATTCCATGCAAAAGTAAAATTGAGGTAAGTCTGGATTCACATTCTGTTTGACACAAATGTGTTGATACAGTAATTTGCTGAATACAGTGAATTCTTGAATTTTTACCAAACAATGTCATTTTTCAGCTTCAGACTTAATATCAAATCATTCCAAATTGATACAAGTCTAAAAATCTTATGAAGATAATTTGGTTTATAGTAAAAAGTAAAAGTATTGGCAAACAGGAAGTGGTTGATCGACAAATTTAAAAAAAAACACTTTTGCAATACAACTCATCATTTCAAAGCTTCAAACCAAATTTCCAATCATTCCCTCCAGTAGAAGCCAAGAAATTAGTTTTTAGTAAAAATTCAAAGTCTCAGCAAACAGAGAGTGGATGTCCGACAAACTTGAAAATTGTTTACACAATACAACTCATTATTTCCAAGCTTTAGACCAAATTTCAAATCATTCCCTTCAGTAGAAGCCAAGAAATCTTTGACGGAAAATTTGGTTTTTAGCAAAAATTCAAAGTATCGGCAAACAGGAAGTGGGCACCCGACAAACTTGAAAATTGCTTACACGATACAACTCATCATTTCCAAGCGTCAGGCCAAATTTCAAATCATTCCCATATATAGAAGCCAAGAAATCTGTGACGGAAAAAATTGTTGACGGACAGACGGACAGACGGACAGACAGACGGACAGACAGACGGACAAAGTGAAAACTATAGGGTGCCCGCATCTCGATGCGGGGCCCTAATTAAACATCTATGATAAGGTTAACTATACTGAAATACTATAATTTATTAATATCTGATCGAACTTGTATTTAGTTAAAGGGACAATTATCTCCGTCGCTATGATAGAGTACTCTGCATTAAAATTTAGACTGAACTGAATTATGAATTAGTTCTTGTCCCGGGTTTATAAAAAAGATTCTCATCAATTTATCAGGCAATAAAAACAGTATATCAATATTTAAGAAATTCAAAAAATATTTAAAACTAAACCAAGGACGTATATTTAGATATAAATATACGTCCTTGACTAAAAACAGAAGAAACTAAGTAAAACTACGTTTTCAAATATTAAATAACAAGTCAAGTTGTAAACAACAATAAACATGAAATTAGTAACAACTAAAATTAACAAAATCATGCAAAAATTATTTTTTTACCTGATTTATCCGTCTGAAAGAAAAGAAACAATTGTTAAATTTTGAAGTGCTATAAAAATCTATCTATTATTCATACCTTACCTGTGTATTTTTAGCGCCCTCTATAAATAACAGTACACTAAATCAATACACAAAATTACCGAGGATTTATACTTAACTGATAAAAGTAAAGAAAATACAACAAATGTATGGTGAAAAGTTATTTTTTTAACATTCTTACAAAAGTCTACAGAAAGCTGCAATATATATATGTATTTATGAAATATTTTGAAATGTACAAACCACGGATCGCGGATTTCTTCAACAGATACGAAATGAAAAAAAAATATATATATAAATAAAATATGTATCTATTTTTCCATTTACTCTATATAACCTATATTGGTAGATGTTGTTCTAGTTTCTGATTGGTTGATTAACCGGGACATTCTCTTAATTTAACTGGGACACTCTCTTAATTTCCTCGTCCACTCTTAATTTAATTGGAACATCTGATTTTAACTTGGACATTCTTGATTTAAAATTCGTCACTGAATTTACTCGTCAATCTCTTAATTTAACCAGATTTCACTTAATTATTAAGAGACAGACGAGGAAATTAAGAATTTTGGTTGTCCAGTGCTTATGAATAGTAATTTAAATTATTGGCTAATCATCACGATGTTTATGCTTATTGCCTAATGAATAAGCATGTTCTTCATCAAACTACCTTTAAACACATACTAATAAATGCAACTTGATAAACTGACATCAAAGGCATTTAAAATTTACAGAAAATAATATGTTCAAATCCTTTAATATATGATCTCTATCTTCTGTGAAAATAAATTATCAAATTATCATTGCTCAATTGTTTTGCGATAAACTATTTTATCATATTCTGAACCGGGTGTAATCTTAAATTTCATCCATACATAAGTTCGTCAGAGAAAATATAAAATACCCAAAAAACATTTTTACATGCCATACCCAAATAAATACCTGGTTGTAAAACGCACCTGTGTAAAAGGGATCCCAAAATATACCATTCATATTTTTACTTCTTTAAAAACACAAGAAAAAATCCAAAAGTAGAAAAAATCATGTTTCATTACTCCTATGTTTGAGGTCCAAAAAATACAACATTTTTACATCCACACCAAAAACAAAATACCTGAAAATATCTGAACCCCCAAAAATGTCTATATCAAGCATGTTGACCCCAAGAATATTTTGAGTCTCCGTTTTTGGAGATTTTTAGTACCAAACAAAAATGACAGAAACTTAAAAATTGTGAATTTGTGCCTTTTACCCAAAAACTTTCTTATCTTCAAATCACCCAAACAAAGTTGGGGGAGACTTATTGTTTTCACTCAATTCTTATTATGTCACCCCAGTCGAGTCGGGTTGACATGTTGTTATTCTACGTTTCTTCTGATTATTATTATTATTCTTATTATTCTTCCAATAATTCTTGTCCGAACGATTTTTTTTGAATGGCTGGACCAATTGATTTCAAACTTTGCACAAAGTTGGAACCCAATCTGAAGTTATTCCCAATGCGTTGAAAATTTTCAAAATGGCCGCCATTTCTAAGATGGCTGCCGAAATACGTCAAAATTTCAACATTGTCGGATTTCAACGAAAATTGATTTCTAGGTAGATTTTGACGCTGCGAATAATGTGGAATCATCGATGGGGAGTCTTGGGTGACATCAGCTATTGCTTGCAATTGCAAATCTAGTTATTTTTCTTGTTCTTCTTCTTGTCTTTCCGCCTCAAAATTCGCTTTCTTTCGTTATTATGTATTGCTTTTCTTCACACCATGAAACATTCAAAATAATTTTGTTCCTTCAAAAAATATAGTTGAAAATTTAGGCCAACAAATATAGAATCGATACCTTAAAAACAGTTGAATAAAGATGACAATATATCTTTCAAACTTGGTCCTTATTTTTAGCTTTAGTTAAAGACTTTATCAAATGGAATAACAAAAAGATATCATTCGGATCTGAGTTCGAATAGAAGGATATGTCTTTAAGTATCGACTGCTGTTGGACTATTAGTCGCCGAGGGTATTCAACAACCCAGTAGCCAGTATTTCGGTCTGGCTCGAAAACCAGTTTATCTGTAAACTTGCAATATCTAAATTTGAGAAAATTTGTCAGGAATATCTCCCTCATGCATAGCTCTCTCCTTAGCTGATTTTGGCTTTCCTCTTTAGATCCTTTTGTCAATTTGTTGTCTATCAGCTTTACAAATATTTCGGTTACTCTTTTTCAAAATGTCTTGATTTGAGCTGCACTGAAGAGACATAAGTTGTCGAAATGCGCATATGCAAAAACTAAATTCATAGAAAGTTTGGTATTTTGTTATTCAAATAATATTCGTACAATATTCAGTCAATGATTAGCCCAAAATATATTGTAAAATTGTAGATGCCTCTAAAATATTAAATTGCCATACACTGTTCATACCGATAGCATCAAAGTTGCTTGCATTTCAAAAGTAATAACATATTTAGTTTCATTATATTGATAAAATACCAGAGGACTTTGTAGCAGCAACTCTTCGAAAACAAAACTTTTAGGAGTGGGTCATTTTCAGGACGCTATAATTTACCATTTTTTTTTCAATTCGGGAAATCAGAGAAGTACTATATATCTTAAGGCCAGAAATTTGAGATGAAACATCCTTCCATTATTAAATTTGTAGAAAGTTACACATTATTTACATTTTGCTATTCCTTATCTTATTAACAATATTTTCATTTGGAAGTATGTGCTTAACAGCGAATGTTTTAAGTCCGGTGCTGGTTTTAAAGACTAGCAAAATTACTCGAGGTACATCATTCGAATTTCATATAGATACCACCAGATTTTTTTTTTCAAATTCTATTTACCTTATTTCAGTTGTGATCCGTAGTTTCCGTAGTTTTAAAGACAGGCAAAATTACTCGAGGTACATCATTCGATAAAGGAATTTCATATAGATCCCACCAGATTTTTTTTTCAAGTTCTATTTACCTTATTTCAGTTGTGATCCGTAGTTTCTATTTTTCACATTAAGAATGAAGGGATATGGAGTAAATGCAAATGAGACAAAGTTTCTACAAATACATGTACATATAAACCGAATGCCTTCCAAATTGGCGGACTTTCTGCGGGTAACCGACGGGAAATTTGTTAAAAGTTCCGTATTTTTATGATTTACTCTTAAACAAGGTCGGTGACCTATATTGCTTTTGCCATTTTTGAGTAGCTTATTATTAGAAGAACACAAAATCAGAATTTCATAAAATTGACAAAGTATTGTTAATTTGACTGTGTAATTCCCCATTTCGTACAATTTTTTTTTTCGTAATACGTGCTACATACTCTTTAATTTAGTAAAATATAACATAATATCCAAAATCAAATTATTTTTTCTTTAAATCCTTAAAACCTTGAATTTGTTTTTCTGTTGCTCCGGTACCGAGTAGATTAGAAATAATTGCTCAATTCATCTTAAAACGATAACTTAATTTTTCTTCAAAAAAACGCAAAAATGTTCAATGTTTTCCAAGGAAACAAGATCGGCATCCCAATATTTTCTTGACTTTTTGGAATCCTAGGCACTTATTTAACAACAGATGTTAAAATTATGAAAATGATTATATAGCAAGAAACTGTTGGATATGCCCTTAAGAAATGATTCATGGAAACTCCAGTTTATTATCAAAATCTTGGGACTGTTTTACACCGGGCTAGTTCTTTATGTCGTATTATGTTACCCCTCGTGTAAACGAGGGGGAAAACGATATAAATTGCGAGCCCGTTGTAAAACAATGATACACTGGAGTCTACATGAAATATTTCGATACTAAAAGGGCAACTACGGTTTTTTGTTTTGATGATGTTACCTAAATGGTTGCCATATTAGTCTTTTCCAGTGATTAAATGTACCAATACACCACAACAAAATCTGTAAACATTACATTAGAACTAGAATATATGAATCTAACACCGATGAAAAGGCAAGATCAAGAAATCTCAGACACCCAAGGGTAAGATTTCAAGATTTCTTTGACGAGGCTTGCCGAGTCAGAGAACCATTGAAATCTTACCCGAGGGTGTCTGAGATTTCTAAATCTTGCATTTTCAACGGTGTTTGATTTATTTTCTCACTTTTGTAATCACAAACTATGATTTATTTACAACCAAGTCGTACTTGATATCCGACGTTCCTAAGCAACGTCAATGACGTCAGAATACGTTGCTTGGTAATTTCTGTCTTGTACCGGAGGGTACAAGACAAGAAAATCTCACACCGCTAAAAATAGGAACTGTCCTGTCTCAAAAGTGAGAAATGTGTGTTCGTTTTTTTAATGTGACGTCACCGGACATGGTTGCCTTTTTATGCCTCCATAATGGCAGTATCGTCTTTTTGCAGTGGGAGAAAGTTAAAAATCCCTGTTGCTCATATGTTTATAATTTTTTCTACTTGATTGGTCTCAAAACGTTTTAAATGTAAGGCCGCAATATTAAAATTTATATTAAGTTTTTCATTATGTATTTCAGAATATTTCACTTGTCCCGGGTTATACAGGTGTCAAAATTCGACTACGTGTCTATTAGAAAATGAAGTTTGTGACAGTATTTTACATTGTCAGCATGGAGATGATGAAATTGGCTGTAATATCACGTGCCCGCATTTTTGTGTTTGTGATGGCTTAGTTTACACTTGTATTCATGAAAAAATGGATATAGTATTTCCTATGCTACCAGTCGAAACACGCAAATTAAGCACTGAACATTCGAGGTACTCAAACAACACGATCACCAGTGGATATTTCCCGTATTTAGTTGAACTAATTTTAGCATACTGTAACATAAAGACTGTACCACCTGGTAGCTTCATAAATTATCATAATCTGATTTTTCTTGACCTCAGTTTTAATGACATTGGAATGCTATATTCAAATACATTTGAAGGACTGTCTAAACTTGCAATGTTGAGTCTGACAGGGAATAACATTTTGGAATATCTCGAATCCGGTGCTTTTCATTTTTTGCATCGATTAGACGCTTTAAATATTATTGGAACGAATATAAGACAACTAAAGTCAGGTACTTTTTATGGATTAAAAAAAGCACACACACTTAATATAAGTTATAATAAGTTGTTCGCTATAGAAACTGGCACATTTAAAGGTTTGGACAGCCTTGAAGTCATTGATATAAGACATAATGTCTTACAACAGTTTTCAACAGAATTATTTTCAGACCTCATCGGCTTAAAGCGCATGTTGACAGATTCATATGTATTTTGTTGCTTAAAACCAAATACAGTCAGTGAAGAAGATTGTTCGCCGAAACAAGACGCTTTTTCTTCCTGTCCCGATCTGATCCGATATACTACGTTACGTGTATGCCTGTGGGTAGTTAATATAGCTGCATTATTAGGAAATGCAGCTGTTATTTCGTACCGTATTATGTACGACAGAAAGGTCCTTACAACAAAGACACATGACTTTTTCGTATTCAATCTGAGTATATCAGATTTACTTACAGGTATATATCTAAGCATTATTGCAATTGCAGATCTATATTACAAGGGAATATATGTTCTAAACGACAGATCATGGCGATCAAGTACGGCTTGTAATAGTGCAGGAGTTTTAGCAGTCATATCTAGTGAGGGATCGGTTAACTTTCTTTTGCTTATTACAGCTGATAGATTTCTGGCCGTTAAATTTCCCTTTGGAGAGTGGAAAATAACAATGAGAAAGGCACACGTTATTGTCGGTGCAGTTTGGATTGCAGTGATAGCGATTGCTATAATTCCCTTGATCATTCCAGCTTATTTCTCGTCGAGTTTTTACACAAAAGTTTCTGTATGTTTGGCGCTCCCTTTTACAAGTAACAAATCAGATGGATGGGAATACTCGGTGTCAATATTCGTGTTCTATAACATGCTGGCATTTTCTGTTACAGCTTTTGGCCAGTTTATGATATTCAGAGGGGCTAGTAGCAGTCGTCGTATACTACCAACGAAAACAAGAATAGACATGAGACTAGCTCGAAAGCTGTTTTTGGTTGCATTCACAGACTTTTTATGTTGGTTTCCGATCGGGATACTTGGTAAGAACACGTATATTATATTCTATGGTTGCATAGAAGAATTGATAGCGAACTTTAAATGAATAAAGCACACATATATTTCCTAACAATTAAAAGGCAAACCGTATATCGGGTAATTTTCGCGAGATTCTAATTTTCGCTATTTTCGCGAGGTGTTTTGAAGCGCGAAAATTAAAGCTCTCGAAATTAAGGTCAATAAATTTAAATACAAGTCTTTTCATTATACAATTTTCCATTCGCGAAAATTGATGACCGGTAAAATCTAATATCCCTCTTTGGGAATCAAATCGCGAAATTTGGCAACCGCATAAATCACCCGCTATACGGTATATCGCGTTACAATATATTTCATTTATTGCAATTAACGCCTCTTCTTTTCCTTAAGGAAACAAGAAATATGCATTAAAAGCACGTGATCAAAACATAGTTTTTTGTAAATTATAGCTGTTGTTTATTTGCGATACATTATTAAATATTAAGGCAAAATAAGTATTTTTGAGGAGCAGTTCGTTGCTCAATGTATATGGAATAACAATTGGCTTCGGTAAAAGCTTGTTGTACATTTCTCTGCCCCGCGATAATATTTTGCATGTGTTGACATCAAGCAATTACACAACAGCATGAAATGGTTTAAGTGCATTAAATAGTTATTATTATACCCATTCGTAGTTTGACTATATGGGTTTCAGCCTGTTTGCCTGTCTGTTCAGATAAAGGGTATCTATTTCATATTATCGACTACACTCACAGCTTTCACCCAAGAGCTCTAAACCAGGGTTTTCTTGCACATAATGAAAAAGGGAAATCTCTTATATGGAGGAGAAGAGATTTTACAGTAAATTATAATCAGCAATATTCCCACAATATTCTATTAGTTGGGTACTTGTATCTCTTCGAGATTGGAAACTTTGCATGATATTTTATGAAGATTGAATACGTATACCTTTTGCTTTGGTTGCACTTTCTTAAATTTTAATGATTTTACAGCTAGTAGAATTTATCATCTTTAAGCAATAATATTTCAAAGGATACAAATTCTTTGCGATTAACTCCTCTCTTAATCAAACGATCTGAGACTTAGTAGGGTGTAGATTTGGGTCTATTTAGGTAGATGTTTATGATTTTTTCGGAAAATTTTTAACCAAAAGCGGAGTAGGAATTTTTTTTCTTTCGGAGCACTTGATGTTACTCTGGCTTTCATCGGAGTTGACACTAAAAGTATGGAAAGCCAACGGGGTCAAAATTCTTAATTCGTAAATTATTAATTTGTAACTTATAACTGCGTAATTTTTAAATTCTTCATTCGTAAATTGTCAATTTGTCACTTGTCACTGTGTAATTTCTCAATTCTTAATTCGTAAATTGTCAATTTGTAACGTGTCACTGTGTAATTTCGCAATTCTTAATTCGTAAACTGTCAATTTGTAGCTTGTCATTGTGTAATTTCTAAATTCTCAATTCGTTAATTGTCAATTTGTAACTTGTCATTGTGTCATTTCTAAATTCTTAATTCGTAAATTCGTATATTGATTTATTGTCGATTTGTTAAATGTCGATTCGTGAAATGTCATTATGACGACAGATGGGGCTCAATTTTCTTGTTTTCTGCGGACGACTGGTGATGCTGCGTAAAAGAATGAAAAGAAACAGTCAGGTAAACACCTGCATTATAGACCTCTAGGTCCATTACACAAGCATTTGTAGCTTGTCTCATACAAAAAAACTAGATGTTGTCGGAAACGACAGCTATTCCCGCGCTCCCTGTTTGACACAGAAAACTGTTGTTGTACAGCCTGAGCATAATTTTTTTCTTTAGTTTATAAATCCATCTATTGATATCTATTGATAGTCATTATTGTTACTAAAAGAATTCTAGGATAAATGCTTGCTAAGATTTTTTGCTAAGTAAAAAAAATAAGTGGTATTTGGGACCTTCAGGAAATTTACCAAGATTGGAATCAATATTTTTGAAATCCAGTTGAAGAAAGTGTTTTTCCAAAACTAAATAAACAATTTAAGTATAGTTGCTACGTAGAATTCCAAAAAATAAGTGGTGTTCGAGTGTTTCAGGAAATTTATCAAAATTGGAATCAAATATTTTTGAAATCCAATTTATGAAAATGTCCATCCTAAACTGCACAAACATTTTAAGTATGGTTCCTAGGTAGAATTCCAAAAAATAAGTGGTCTTTGAGACTTTCAGGAAATTTACCAAAATTGGAATTTAATATTTTTGAAATCCAATTTATGAAAATGTTCGTCCTAAACTACACAAACATTTTAAGTATGGTTGCTAGGTAGAATTCAAAAAATAATTGGTCTTTGAGACTTTCGGGAAATTTACAAAAAATTGGAACCAAATATTTTTGAAATCCAATTAATGAAAATGTTTGTCCTAAGCCACATAAACAATTTAAGTATGGTTGCTAGGTAGAATTCCAAAAAATAAGTGGTCTTTGAGACTTTCAGGGAATTTACTAAAACTGGAATCAAATATTTTTGAAATCCAATTGATGAACATGTTTGTCCTAAGCCACATAAACAATTTAAGTATGGTTGCTAGGTAGAATTCCAAAAAATAATTGGTCTTTGAGACTTTCAGGAAATTTACCAAAACTGGAATAAAATATTTTTGAAATCCAATTGATGAAAATGTTTGTCCTAAACTGCACAAACAATTTAAGTATGGTTGCTAGGTAGAATTCAAAAAAATAAGTGGTCTTTGAGACTTTCAGGAAATTAACCAAAACTGGAATCAAATATTTTTGAAATCCAATTGATGAAAATGTCTGTCCTAAACTGCACAAACATTTTAAGCACAGTTGCTAGGTAGAATTCCAAAAATTAAGTGGTCTTTGAGACTTTCATGAAATTTACCAAAATTGGAATCATATATTTTTGAAATACAATAGATGAAAAATGATTGTCATAAACTACACAAACAATTTAAGTATGGTTGCTAGGTAGAATTCAAAAAAATAAGTGGTCTTTGAGACTTCCAGGAAATTTACCAAAACTGGAATCAAATACTTTTGAAATCTTCTTGATGGAAATGTTTGTCCTAAATTTAATAAACAATTTAAGTATGGTTGCTAGGTGGAATTCCAAAATATAATTGGTCTTTGAGACTTTCAGGAAATTTACCAAAATTGGAACCGCTTTTCAGAATCCAAAGTTTTCAGAATTTTGTTTTTCGCCAAACACTTGTCAGAATATAAGATAATACGGCAAAAATTTTAAAAAATATGTGTCTTTGACATTTTCAGGAAATTTACCAAAGTTGGAACCGTAACTAAAATTCCAAAAGCTTATTGCAAATCTATAGACTATATGCAACAATTCTGCATAAAGATTTAATCGATAAATCCCAAAATGTAGGAGGATTTTGCGTCACATGCCATATGTGTCAAAATCCACATCTTTTGGTCTTTGTTAATATTTACAACATGGGCCTCTTGTTTGCACCAAGACCAATATAAAAAATCTAAAAGCTTATTGCGCATCTACAGACTCTATGCAACAATTCTACCACAAAATTAAATCCCCAAATCCAAAAATATAGGAGGAGTTTGTGTCACATGCCACATGTGTAAAAATTGACACCATGGGGCATCTTGTTTGCACTAAGACCAATATCGAAAATCCGAAAGCTTATTGCGCATCTAGAGACTATATGCAACAATTCTACATCAAAATTAAATCCCTAAATCCAAAAATGTTGGAGGAGTTTGAGTCACAAGAAAAGTGTGACGGACGGACAGACGGAGGGTATAATATTTTGCCCGAACTTTCTTCGAAAGTGCGGGGATAATAACCCCTTCCCATTGTGGCTAAAAATAAAGCCATCAATGGGCCATTTGACCCTGAAGACAGTGGCAGATCCCGGGAGGGGGTGTTGACAAATTCGTGGGAAAATATTTTGATTGAGGATAGGGAATATATCATATGTCATGTAGTGTTATGTATGTAATGTCGATTTTTAAAGCTCTGTTGTTTTACATATATTGACTTTTAATTAAATATTACTTGACTTGGAAATCACTGAAACGCAGTGTGTGAAATTAGTGGTATGAAAAATAGCTTGGGGTCTATAACATTGTATAAGGATCTCTTTTCTGATAGACCTAATGTTCTATGACAATTTTCGACAATACAAAATACCAATACTTTTTTTAGCACCAATTCATTTTAAAACAGTGCAGGGTTATGGCCAATACAATACTAAATTCACTTAGGGGTCTATACAAATCTTGACAGGTCTATGATAGACAAAACTGTAATAGACCCAAGGTCTACAGTACTGACATTTTTAGTTTCAAAGACTAGAAGCGTGCCCCCTCTTACTTAAGGAAATAAATATTCTGAATTAATGTGGCATGTTCATACTGCCTGAATATGAAAAAAATGGCGCATGCCCCTTACTAATCCTAATCATTGTGCTTTGACATGTATTCTTGGGGATAACCTCAAAATAAGATATATGGCTTAGCATTCAGGAACATGGGGAAATATAATAATAAACTAGATGCTCTAAACAGCCTGTATTGCGCACCTGGAACCTAGTGCAGTGACATTTGTAGAACCAAAATCTGAGATAAGACCCAGACTTTTAAGCTGTTATTTTAAAATACCAAAGGTGAAGACTCAAGGACTAATGTGGCAAAGTTTGTTTCCAATTGACTATGTAGTTTAAGAAAAAATATCTTTGAACATATTTTCCCAAAATCTGATGTTGTAGGGGCCATCCAAAAACTTTTGTCGCAAGTTTGGTTCTAATCGGGTAAGGATTTCAGAGAAAAAAAATATTGCTAGAAGGTCCAATAATAATCTAATGTTCCATGCTGGCAACCATCTTAGATTAGGTGCACACTTAAAAAACGCCATTTTCAGAAGGGACTTTCTAAGGATTATTGTGACTTAGTAAGGTTTCAACTGGCTCATCAGTTTCAGAGAAAAATATATTTAGATGTATTTTCTCATAGGGTTCGATGTTAAACTATGTTTTCTGATGGCGGCCATCATGGATTTAGTGCGGCCATAAAAAACATAATATTGTAGGGAATCACTAAAAGACTTTTGTGGTCAAATTTGGTTTCAAATTGCTATGGGGTTTCAGAAAAATATCTTTGAAATCGTGTCCAATGTCAACCTTTGTTCCCCGCTGGTGGGCATGTTTTTTGACTGATCAGAAAAATTTTGGCAATCTAAGTAAAGGACCTTCGATACATCATTCATTTAAAGTTTGGTTCAATTTGCTTCAGTCATGTTTGAGGAGATAGTCAAAAATGTGTTTTTCCCCATAGTCTAATGTTAAATTATCTTCAGTCCTGGCGGCGATGTTTTCGACAGATCACAAAAAATTTGACAATCTTAGTAAAATACCATTCATACATCATTCCTATAAAGTTTGGTTAAAATTGGTTTAGGGGTCTCATAGGAGATAGCCAAAATGTGAAAAGTTTACGGATAGAGAGATGGACTGGCTGGCTGACGGATGTCAAGTGATTGGAAAAACCCACATGGCCTTTGGCCAGGTCAGCTAATAAAGGGGCTGTATGGCAACATTCACAGGTCTGTGGAGTCGAAATTTTATCAATCAAACGTGAAAAGCTTTGAAATGTCAAGTCAAGGAAGTGTTCCTCGACATTTCATCAATTATTCATTATTCCTGTGTTTCTGTGCAACAAGCTATGTGGATTGTGTTTGGAAGCCATCCGCTTTGACAAATTTACTGTTTTTTTTTTTTGGACAGGGGGCAATTAAATCATCAAAAATATATCTACACATAAAGGTGACCTCGAATATACATTTATCTCAGGCTTTTGTACTGGTTACTGCAGCTGGGAGGAGGGGTGTCAGTTCCTTTATTAAGGTATATACATGTACGGATCTGTGGCTTGAAAGGGTCCCTTTTTAAACTTGGCAAATATATGACTGTTGTTTTTTTTTTTTTTTTTTT
>MJUU01001002.1:39739-59676 GCA_002080025.1 Modiolus philippinarum
TTTTTTTTTTTTTTTTTGGTTGGAAATTTAGACTTAATATATCACCGGGTCGAACATTTCAGACTATGAAAACATGAAATATAAGGCTGAACCGGAAATTCAGACTACCGGTAACATTGTTCTGGGCCGGATATTTTGGACTTAATGTATTATCGGAGAAATTTGTTGACATTCATTATTCCTTAATATTATAATCTCAATATTAAAATTTTGTAAAAAAAAGAATTAAATTATCTAATGATTTTTTAATACCAGAAGCAAATAGATGGAACATGTTTGGCTCTTTGGTAGTGAAGATATAAATGTTTTACATCATTCATGTCATTTTTGTACTTTGCAAAACAAATTGAATGAGCATAAGTATTATTCTAAATGAGTCACTTAGTCATATAGTACATGTATATATTAAAACTGTATTGAATATACAATATTTTGTTATATAGAGGAATTTGACCAACCAGAAAACTTAATGAATATACTGGATCGTCGAGACATTCTATGTAGTATAGTGGTGTGATGTCCTGATGTACCCTCTGGTTATTTTGTCAATGACCACGATGTTAAATTATGGAATTGTTCCTTTTTCTTTACACACCTATACCCACTTTTAACCAAAGTGACACCCCCTTGCCCCGACTGGTCAGAGGTTTGATTCCGTTAGGATGGCACTAAGTCACAAATAAGCATGCCAGCCACCTCTTCTGGCTCTAGCCTCCAGTTGCGGTTCCAGAACTTTTTATAAGGGATCATATCCAACTATGCGAGACATAATTAGGAACGATAACTCTCGTATGTTTGATTACATTCCTGTAATCGTGCAGAGGTAATCGTGTATCAAATATGATCAAATATTAAATTTTTAAGATAAATCAATATATTTGGAATTTGTGTTTTTTCTGCCACTTTATAATAAAAAGATACGAGTTATATCATTACATTGAACAATTTACCCTTAAACCTGATGTTCTATTAATTCTTCCTTTTATATACTCATTAGATTAATTGATGATTATAAACGAAAAATGACAAAGTTCAAAATATAATTTTGTGAAATCATATGATTAAAACTTGTTTCTTCAATAATTTTTGTGATCTACCTCAATTAACTTATTAACTACTGTACACGGTGGTTTATTGAAGTAGATGGTTGTATATTGACCATTATTCGACACCTGCCAGACAACATTTACACTGCATTGGAATAAACAATTAATTCAGTCGTAACAGGTTACAAATTAACAAGGTATCCAAGGCCTTGCAGGTGACAAATGAAACTATACGAGACATAGAAAAGATTGCATACTTCTCTGAAATAATGTATGCGGATATTTGCTTTTTTAACTTTGTCCCGCTTTTAACCAGAGACATTGTTTGTAATAACCCTTTCTATGTTTTAAAATCATGTAAAATTTTAAGAATAAAAAAAAATCTTCAAATCGAACGAAAAGATGCTCAAAATCACAATAATTTTCTGATGGAAACCAAGGACGTATATCTAAATATACATCCCTGTGGAAACTACTACATCGAGTGAGCGGTTGCCATCTTGAATAAGAACGATTTACACGATTTACACCGAAATTTGACAATTTTAAACTCAAAATGGGACTAGTTTCCTCAATACCTAAACTGACAAAAATGCGATATTTTTAAAGAAAAATTATTGCAGATATTGGATCTAGGTCCAACTACTTTTAGAAATAAATTACAAATTAAATATTTCGAGTAGAACGGGGTGGGGGTCTTGGGTTTTTCACGATTTTTTATAGACCATAATGCATATAATCAAGAAAAACGAGTCTTACATTAAAATGAAATTGGAACTAATTTCCGTATAATTCAAACTCATAAAAATCATACCATTCAAATCAGAAATGATTGAAGTTTATGAAACTAGGTCCAACTAAATTTCATAATCAAAATTTAAAACATAAATCAATATTTATTGTAACATTCCCATTCACTCGAATACTAATTACAGTCAGTACGATGACGAGTGGATTGGTCACGTGATTACTGACCAAGACCGACAAAGCTGGATATGTCACTGACTGCAATAAAAGGGGGCACACTTCAGTGATTACCAATACTATCAATCAAATTTTCCCACGAAAGGGTCCCCCTCCCCAGATCCGTCACTATCTTTAGGGTCAAATGGCCCTTTAATCGCTTTATTATTAGCCACAATGGGAAGGGGATATTTTTTCGTATGAAACAAGCTACAAATGTTTTTGTTATGGAACGGGAGGTCTAAATTGGATATGGTTACTTGGCTGTTACTTTCCAGTAACTGTCCCTGTAATCAATCAAAATATTTCCCCAGGAATGGGTCAACACCCCGGATCCGCCACTCAAATGGCCCACTGATGGCTTTATTATTAGCCGCAATGGGAAGGGGTTATTTTTTGCATGAAACAAGCTACAAATGCTTGTGTTTTGGAACGGGAGGTCTATATTGCTATTCTTTCCGTTTTTGAACGCAGCACCACCAGTCGTCTGCAGAAAACAAGAAAACCGAGCGCCATATGTCGTCATAATGATCGTTAGAATGATACAACGATGACATTTCACGAATCGACATTTAACGAATCGACAAAACATCAATATACGAATGTTCGTATTATATTCAAGGTTTAATAGAGGTTTCCGGGTAAGCAACGTAACTTTAACTTAATAAGAACTTAAACGTAATGTATTGAAATGTATTTGGATTGTATCCCTTTTACCAATAATCGAGGCATATATTTTTAAACTGGCTGAGTGAAAATTGAACGTCTTTTTGGAATAACAAAATACCGAGGTTACAATGAGAATGAAAAGTATTTCAAAAGACACACCATTTGCATTGGTTTTAAGTATGTTTTACCATATCAATATTCAGTATCGTTTGTTTTAATTTGCAACTTTAAAATACAGTAGGCCTATATAGATTGGGGTCATCTAAATGGTGTGCAATTCTTTCAGCCAGTATATAATAAGAGACCACAAAAATATAAATACTAGTTTCTGTTGTCTACAAAACGACCGGATCAGCATTTTTCATTCAATTATCAAACAGCACCAGGGGACTGAAAGTGATGGCAAAAAATAACAGTGTTTTAGTTTTACAGAAGCACTAGAGCTTGTTACGCCCATGTAAATTATTACTCCTGGATAGCCAAGTATCCTGTGATTTTGGTTCAAAATAATACTAATACAAATTATAGTTCTAAAATAAAGTTGATAATTACATTTCTAACATGGCTCTTTATAATCGTAAACCAGTTTAATACTCAACAACCATATATTTCGCACATGCGCAGATGATATCGGAATATGAGTGAACGGATGCAAAACAACCTGAATGTTTGTATTTTTTTTTTTTTTCGTCTTAGCTTATGAAGGAAATAAAGGTTAAGAACAATTTTTAACCATATCATGCTATTCAGACACGTAATTGTGTATTGTTTTACTTGAATTTCGAACTTGCATCTGTTTGAAAACGTCTGATTGTGTATTCTGACGTCATTGGCACAGACAGCAATGGAAGTGGGAAATCCGACTTCTCTTAGATTGCTTCAGAATGGAAAATTCCATTTTTTTGTCATATTAGAATCGAAATTATCCATAGCAGGTATATGGTTATTGGGTTTTAATCATGGGCTGTGCCATTATAATCGTAAATTTAACCCCTCGCTAACGCTCTGGGTTAAATTCGAATATAAAAGACCAGCCCATGGTTATATTTCCAATAACCATATACCTGCCATGAAGTATTTCTGAAGTAATTTCATGTAATTACATGTAATGTAAATGTGCGTTTCAGTGCATTTCTTGACAAACTCTGTCACTAAAGAAGTATGCCGAAATTCGGACTTTAAGTTGACAGATTTTCTTTTTATTTATCATAGTAACAAATGGATTTCATCTTCATGATTTCCCGATTTGCGTCTGTATTGTACTATCAGGTTGATTGTAGAAATTGACCGTTTCATGCATGCTATACAATTGTTCCTTTTGAATTTAACCGGTACCATGACGTCACTGAACAAAACCAAGCAGCGCAGAGATGACACAAAAATTAAAGGCGCATGTTTTGACGGTCACATACAGGACTCAATTTTCGGCTAATTTAAATTAATATCCTTTTGACCTATTCTTCTTGAATTTTGAGAGCATATACACATGCATATTAATTGAGTGATTGTTTTTGTTTTTGCTTTTTTTATTACCGACTTAAACCATTATTTTATCTATACCTCAAAGAGAACTGGCTGTTTTAGGCATTTATATGGTATGTGAAAAACTATTAATACTATATACACCATAAAGCTCTATACAATTTTACATGGTCTTCATGTTTCCAAAGTGTTTACTTGCAACGTACATGTGCAGTACATTGCAGCAAGCACTATGAAGTTATGATATTGACAGTTCAGAAAAAATGCCCATTCATGTAGTGCAATCTGCTGCATACGATATGAATGGCTCTGACAGTTTAGGATGTAACGATGGAGATGATGTATCAAACGGATGAACAGACAAATCAACAAGAAACGAGACATTATGATAAATTTCTGTCGATATGTTTTACATGTAGGTACCTCGAAGCAAAAATTCAATCTTTCAGTTCTTTGTAATCATTCGGAAAACATAGTTATAAATGAGAAACGAGTTTTCTCGTACATGAATAAAGCTTTTTTGGTATAGAACGTGCCCTAAATCAATCGGTACACCAAAGCTTTGCTTACTTCAACTGTGCGCCTACTCTTGTACGCATGCATGTGCGCAGGCTAGTCTTCTTTTTTAAAACAAATCTCAACCGTCGATTTTATCTTGAAAAAAATAATGTAAATACTAATGAAGACCATGCGTTCATTCAACAGCAATGTATATATATGTTTTCGAAAATATGACTTTTTTATTCATAAACTTCTGTTGATAAACTGTAATTCCCGTGTAACACAAACCTTGTAGACAATTAGAAACATTCAATGGTTTCACTGAGTGAAATGAAGACATGACCAAATGTCATGATCGTTTTTGTAATGAAAACTAAAAGTATAATCGTTTCACTAAACTATTCTAAAAGTTTTATTTCAATAATTTGATTTCAGTTGGAGAGGGTAGAAGGAGGTCTGATCCTTGAATCCCAGAAAATAACCTCCGAGTCCTGTTTGTCACTTGAAAGGTTCTTTCATTACACAAAAACAGTACACCATTATTGTGCCAGTACTTGCCAGTACTTGTTAATATATAACTGTTTAGCTACGTGTACACAAATGTTTAATCTATTTTGAAGTGCTACACGTTAATTGGTTTTCATCAACTAAACATCTAGTAAAACCATTGTCATAAGACGAATATCAAAGTACACTTCGAATAAGTAATTATTTTGTTTTTGGGATGTAACTCAGGAATAATTAAGTCTCATTCCCGCTTACTGGTTTTTGAGGTTTGAGGTCGACTCGTTTCTGTCTAAACAGTTCTTATCTCTCGAAAGTACCGTTTTATTGAATTCCAAAGAAAATATTTTAAATGAAGAACCATAGAAAATTGACATTAAAAATGTTTTGCAGTATGTATATGTATGTGTGTCTCTAAAATTTAATTTTATCACTGAGGTATGTGTAATAAAGGCAAAGTCTGATTCTTTTTAAATATATAAATTACTTTTGGCAATGTGTTCATACCTACAAGAAAGATACTAAAGTATAGTGATTAAAATGCCAATCATTTACCAGTTAATATTGATTCCTTTAACCTAAACTTTTCGAATTAATCTCATGAAAAAAATCTCATCCTCTCAAATTAAAAAAAGATAACTCGAGCCTTACGTCTGTTAAGTTGTTTATGTTTAAGTACGTTAAGTAAAATAGCTTATCCGGACGTCTCTAATAAGCATTAATGGTGCCAGGAAGTTTATCTATTGATCGTATTAATACGGAAGTACTTAGCATTTCTGGACAGATGTTTCTTGCTGAAATCTATTTATTGTGTTTATATGATATTATAGTTATACTAACCATTTGCGAATTAATGCTCCCTTTTTGGTTTATAATTTGTTGCAATGCTTGATTTTGTTACTTGCATGGTAAACATTACCTGATTGATGTTTCTTCCTGAGATTTACTCGCTGATTGCTCTGTTTGTATCATATCACAGGCATACTTAGCATTATCAAAGAAATGTGTCCTCCTGAGATGTACTCTTTGATTGCCGTGTTTTATTATAGTAATTATATACTAAGCATTACAGGCGGCATGATGCCGCCTAAGGTCTATTTACTGGTGTTATCGTATTACATAAGTTTTGAATATATGATACAGAAAGTGATATTTATCCTATATCATCATTTTTGACGTTGACCCAATATCGTATACCATGTATCGCATCGCTTGCCCTGTATCGCAACACTGTTAGGTACATGACGTCACAAATCTTAAACCTTCAAAAAAGCAGACGACAGCATCGTCTGTGAAGTTGAAAAAAGCTCAGTACAAAAGGGATAACACGTTCTAGTTTAAATATCGATTTGTCGAAATACTATATTAAATCAAAATTACAACTTACAAGTTTCGGAACAAAATATCAAAAAATGTTCATACAACAATTTCACAATTAACCCGTATAATTCAGCAGTTGTATTGTTCTTTATATCTTGGAAGCAAGCATAAGCCTATAAAATTTTCAATAGAGAAAAACCGAACGTTTTTAAAATCACAACTCCTTATGATGAAGGTGCAGTTATTCGATATAGACAATTTTAATGTAAATCTGTATATTTCGAATACTTTTATTCATATACTGTATACTTGATTTGTTAATTATAATATTATTTTATAGGTTGATTGGTCATTAGAAACCATGTCTCATCGCTGCAAATAAAACAATACGAAAAACTTGAAATATATGAATACACGTATAATACATGTAAAAATCTGTATCAATCGTATCAACCCGAGAATCCAGTATCACCCAGACGGTCAAAGGCCCGAGGGATGATATCGGTATGGTATCTCATACAAATGTTGCCATGTATTATTCCCTATGATGTATGTGCATTATATTACTAGCATACTAAGAATTACCGGAGAAATGTGTCCTGCGATCTATTCACTAATTGCCGTGTCTATTTTATGGTAAAGGTGTACTAAGCATTACAAATGAAATGTGTCGTCCCTAAATCTATTGATTGATTGCCGTTTGTGTATTTTATTATAGGTACGCTAACTCTCACTGATACTGCCGATGTTTACTAAAATACATGATGATTCTTTGCAAAACCCTTCGGGAAGCTTTGAGTATGTTTTACCTTCCGTAGTTCGACAGTGTTGTACCAGCAGAATAGGCTCCTTGAGGTATCTGGAAGCTTAGGGGCGAGCACTCCTTTACCCTTCTTTCAAAATTACGCTATGTCGTTTTCTTTCCCTTTTCAAAATAATGATCACGTAGTTAGTGTCCTACCTGTTTTGGGTTTTATTTGTATGTTTAACATAATATAGAGAAACGGGATACATAAAGTGGGATTGGGTACATATAAACACAGGTTTCAACCTTGCTAGTGCTTGTATCAAGTCCAGCTATCTCGTTTTCCTATCCTTGTATACGTTTGTCTTTTGTGTTTATGTTTTTGTGTGGATTCCAGGCGAAGTGTGGCATGTGATTGTGATTTGCAGTCATTGTGGGTGTTTCCTGTTATCTTTCCTTGCAATACTAGGCATTAACGGACAAATGTTTCCTCCCGAGATCTACTTATTGATCTACTTATTGATTGATGTGTTTGTGTTATATTACAGGTATATTAAGCATTTCCGAGAAATGTGTTCTCCTGAGATTTATTCAATGATTGCCGTGTTTGTATTATGGTAACGTATACTTATCATTACCGATGAAATGTGTCATCCTGAAATCTTTTAATTGATTGCCGTGTTTGTATTTTATTACAGACATACTAAGCATTGCCGGACAGATGTTCCCTCCCGAGATATAGTCACTGATTGAAGTGTTTTTGCTAAAGTATAGGTATACTAAGCATTTCCGTCCTGATTTATTAATTGATTGTCGTGTTTCTATTATATTTAAGGTATACTAAGAATTACCGGAGATGCAATGTTTTTATTTTGTTACAGGTATAGCTAGTATTACGAGACAGATGTTTCTTCCGGAGGATTTTCTCACTGACTGCCATGATTATACTATATTAAAGATGTACTAAGCATTATATAAGAAATGCTCCCTCCTGAGGTTTATTCACTGATTTGAGAATGTTTGTATTTTATTGCACTATCGGACAGATGTCTCATCCTGAGATCTATTCAATAATTACCGTGCTTGGATTTATTACAGGCATACTAAGCTTTACCGGACAGATGTTTCCTTCTGAGATCTACTCACTGATTGCCGTGTTTGTACTTCCAGTTAATGCTGCATTGAATCCTTTTCTATACACATTCAGTAACATCTTGACAAAACAGGTTTGAATTACTATAGTGATGCTTAATTAATAAGAATATGATAAATGTGATAATTTATTTCTATTTTTTTTTTGTACTTTAAAGCCCATACATCTCAGTTGTTTTCGTCAAAACATATTGTATGTAACCCTTTAGTGAAAATTCAAACGCGCTTTACATTTAACCAAGGGCGTATACTGTATGGTTGTTATATTTCGCGGGGTATTAATTTTCGCGCTATTCGCGTTAAAAACGATAAGCGCGAAAATTTACACCCGCGAATATTTCACTGTGTACTTGAATATCAATGAATATAATTACTTTAACTAAAAATCCGCGAATATAAAACCCCGCGAATAAACCCTACTCTGAAAACCGCGAAAATTTAGTACCGCGAATATAAAGCCCTATACAGTATTTAGATATTTAGATTCTTATATACGTCCTTGATTTAATTGCGATAAGAAAACATCATTTGTCGTATATTTCGAAATAAGCTTTATGAATTTTCAATAGCATGACAAACTATTTGAAATATTACTATTCCCCGAACAAAACAATGCATTATAAAAGGAAATGACGAAATTAAGGTGTTTGGAAAACACTTGAGAAATATGGAATAAAATATAATAGAATCAGGAAATGTTATCATCTCCAAATTTGTATATAAAAATTGGGTGAATTGTACTCGGACTCGGCTCTCCTTTGTGATACAAGCTACTTCTTGTTTTTAGATAAGGCCTTTATCACATATTGCATATGAACTCTTCGTTGCAGCATTGATTCATATAGCCGGTAAATGCTTAATCTGCTTTCAAAATTTTGAAAACAATCCCAACTTGGAAAATTTCTTGGAAAATGTTCGAACTAATATCTGTTTTTAATTTTTCAATACATTTTAATAATTTAACAATTGTTTGGTACATGCACTTAACATTATTCCGAGCATTTTGAACAGCAAAATGTGATTCCAGTTTTGGTAGAATTATCAAATCTTACAACATCCATTTACATACCAACCATGCATTTTCCAAGCCAGGACCAGTATAGTTAATATCTTCTGGTTTTTTGCATACTTTGCCTTTTTGACTTTTTTATTATTATGGCTCATGACAAATCTGTTCTGGTAATTTTGTTAATACCTGTACCCTTATTTAGAATTAACTGCTAATTTCATTTAATTAACTTTGGAGCCGTTGTAAATTGAAACACATATTTTTTGCTATTTGCATTTCTATTTAACCTGAAGTTTTTCGAAAATTTATGAAACTATCAAAAATCAAACTTTTAAAAAAATATTTTCCAATTTTTGTTGAATTTGTTGCAGTTAGAAAACAATATTAATTAAATGAATAATATAAATAGAACGCAGAAAATCTTTCGACAATATTTTGATTTATTAAATGACTATAAATATACAAGATTTTGATTGAATAAATCGGTAGTTTGCTTTCCTTTTCAAAATGTGTTTAATTATTGCGCAATTTACCACGTGTTGTAAACACCGTTAAACACTTGAACGTGTACCCATAAATAGTAATAAGGAAAATCCGAGATTTTAATGTGATGATCACCGCGCAATTTAGTACGTGAGGTTAACATCAATTTTTAACACTTCAGCATGTACCCTTATATAGCAAGAGGAAAAAATCATTTTCTGTCAGTAGAAACAATTTCAAGAAAAAAAATCAAAAGAAGATAAACCAAAAGTAAGACGTTAAATGATTGGAAATGTGATTCATGTAATAAAACAATAAATGACTTTCGATTTCGGTTAAAACCACAATTTAATAACCCGCGAGATCTGATAATCTTTTCTTCCGAAAATGGCCTCGGTAATAATCACATCTCTTGGGTTGTGAGATGGTGGTATTTACCTCATCTAAAGTCATTAAGTGTATAAAAATATACACAAGATGGGTACATTGTATAAGACGCCTTCCTGAACAAGGTCAAAGTAAGTCTTATATTTTCTGAGTTGATGCAAAAATGGCAATAAACATACATCATTCTTTAGATATAAGAGGGGATCGCATAATGAAATCGTTATTTGAAGAGGGTTTCCAATTAGACTTATTTTCATTTGGCCTTCTAAATATTAACACGTTTACAACAATTAACAACAATCATTAGAATGGCAAACATATAAATAACAAATAATATATAATTAGATAAAGAAAAAGAAGATGACTTAAAATGGTTAAAACAATATTTCTTTAATATATCAAAGCTTTTTGATATTTTAAATTAGTTGGTATTTTTTTTTTTTTTTTTTTTTTTTTTTTTTTTGGAGAATTTGTATTTGATCTTGGTATGAACAAATAACAAAATACCGAAATTACTGTTAACAACTATGCTTTGCTTTTCATTCTAAAGTTGTACTATTCATAACGTCATTTTCGGCCTAAGATAATCAGGTACCATTTCTTTAACAATTTTATACATTAAAAAGGCTTTCTTATATTTACTTCCATCTGTTAAAGGGAACAACTTTAAAGACACGAACATATATCATAATGATATCGAAATATAACATTCAGTAATAATTCCTGCTGCCCTCTTCTGTTCTTAGAGTATCCTGCCTGAATCCTGTAGATACATTTCCCCAAACAGAGCTACACAAATCCGTATGCGTTGTAAAAAAGAAGTATAATATGTGCTGGCATTTTTTTTTTATTTATGGTTGAGTATATTGTTTCATTAACTTTATTCATTAAACTGCTCTTCCCAGTTTAAAATTTTACAACTATAATAACAATAAATCTATATGAGTGTACATTTTCAATATTATCATTTACATTTTTTTTATCCCTAAATCAGTTTTGCTTATCATTCTTTTCGAGAACATTATTACAAACATTTAGTCTTTTGTTCATTTTTTTTTCATAGGTAAAAGATAAATTTTTTAAGTCACCAAAACAAAGTAAAAATATATAAAACAAAATAGAACAATTAAAAAAATATGCCGCGAACGATAAAAACAACAAAGTAAACTGATATCACCCATGTAAGCGTGAACGCTTATTTCCAATGAGATCATTGGATGATAATAAATTAAAAGAAGCTAGATATATATTAAATTGGCTCTGATCAGCATGGCATACTTTTTAATTACTCAAAAATTGAAGATTTATCTACATTAACCTCGTTTAAATAGCTTTAATTGATTCATGCTTTTATTTCTGCGCAAAGATTCATTTTTTTAATGTAGGAGAAGGTTTATATAATAATGCTTGCTGCCAAATTTTGTTTTGATTTTTTTCTGAATTAAATAGTATTTAAATCAAAACTACTAATATCACTATGTAATTTTATATTGATATTCTCAACATTGTTATCACGACAGTGTAAAGCTGAATCATAAGCATATAAATCAACATTTGAGGTATTAATATGAAATCGTTTATATAATTCATAAATAACGGGGGACCTAAAATAGAACATAAATGAACTCCACATTTTTCTAGTGTTTTGCTTGACTTGAAATTTGCATTATTAACTTCTTGTACGATGTTTACGATGATGTACTCCAAGAATTAAAGGACGTCGGAATTAAAACTCCGGCTAGGTCTAATTTAAGTGAGTTTAGTCGTTGTAATTCAAAGAAGAAATAGGTTCTTACATTCGATTAATTTTTAAGGTTGGGATACTGTCCACTTGTGTGAGAACGTATACGTCTTTTACCCTCTTTGCTGCACCCTGGAAAAGAGATTATTTCTCATACTCGTGGAAGATATTCCTGATCTTTAATACGGTCATGTGTAAAAAATTTTTAGTATGAATGTTTGAGCAGTAATGTTGAATTAAGTGTCTTGATGTAAGAAATTTGTGGGCAAATTGACAAACTGATGATATCTTCATGAACATATAGTTTGATAATATTTGTAGGAAAAAAAATTGGAGTCGGGAAAGGGTATAATCAGAGCAGTGAAAAAAAGGAATAGAGGTAAGATTAAGCTTATGTTTAAGACAAGACGAATAAGGACAAGATTAAAACAGCTGTATGTCAGTGGCATATTTTATGTTTTATTTGTTTATTACTACTTGTTACCTTTATTTCGAAAGCACACGAAGACATTCAATTTAAAAATATCGTCGATATAATCAAAGTGTATATGAAAAACTTATTTTCTGCATCGTTAATACATCAACTCGGTGATGAGTCATTTAAGGAAAACATGTTTTACCAGAGTTTGTTACATTTTAATTTCCGTAAAAAAGTGGATATGCCCAAATTGTCATTATTAAAATGAAGACAATAGTGACCACTGAGGATTATCATCTTCATGATAGTTTTACCTAAGTTGTCTCTTTTGGCCAAATTTATGTTTGCCCTCTTTATGCTATTCGTCTTTTTGACTAATATTTTGTTTTTTAGACGGTGTAGTAATGTCAAGTCAGTATATCAGCACTGATTTTGTAAAATAGTTTGTAAAATGTCTAGTCTACCTTCTGTCCCTAGAATGAATTGTGTGTAGTTTTCATTTTCATTATGTTTTCCTTTGATTACGGCCAGTCATGTTATAACTTGATATTCCGTATTTACCTTGCTGGAAGACTTGAATCAAAATACTAAAAAAGTATAAGCTTTTCAAAAAGGCTTGAAAATCCATCGGCGAATAAATTGTTAATGAATAACCAAAAAGGTATCGTTTGCGGCATTTAATCCATATTGTAATATGACACCCTTCTTTCGCTTTGTAAACACACCAATGCACTAATACTGATCACTAAATACTAATACTATAATATCAAATCATCTATAATGTACAACATGCATGCATTGTAATTCATCTACTATACATTTTATGTAAAATAAACTTATTGAAGATCTTATGGTGGCTTTGAGTTGTTGTAACTCCACTTTGGGTCGTTGTCTCTTTGACACATTCTCCATTCCCCTTCCTTTTTCTATTTAAAATCAAATAAATGAATAGCCCATATAGGCGCATCAAATAATAATAATAATAAAAATTTACAACTGTACTGAAATATATCTTGCTGTTACCTAGTAAGAAGTAAAATATATGCACAGTCCCTTTTTTATATAAATTCTACATATCATACTATGCAGTTTAACTACAAATTTTTTATCGTTGATAAATTTATAAATATTTTTGTTTTAGTTTAAAACATTTCTTTACTTAATTGATAGGCAGTCATACAATATTTCTAAATCAGTGAAATAAATGGGACAACAGCAAACACAAAATACTACACAAAAAAGAACAAAAATAAGTAAATGGCAACAGTTCACAGTCACACTTATAGCCATTTCGATTTATATTTGATATCTTAATTAAAATATATTATTTCATAAGCTCATACGAAACTTATTTTACATGGACTGACGAAGATGGATTTCTCCAAGTCAATATATGTGTTTTTGGACGCAGTTTCAGGACTATTTCTATTTTAGATTCTATTCGAATATTGTCCTCTATAAAGAGCCACTTCGAATTTGTAAAACATTAGTAAGACATATTCAAATTGAAATAGATTATTGAAATATATTATTGAAATTGGGCTCTATGCTATCGCTCGGTATAAAATATAAGCTTTGACCATAGTCTAAATCGCATAGAACCCGCAATAATATATTTCTTACATGCCTAGCCGTTGTTGCATATTTCAAGACAAGCAATAAACCTGGTTAATTCTACTTCTTTCAGTGATTTTGGTAAATATGCCCAAAAGACATGTTTATTTTGATCAAACAGAAAAAATTTGCTAATCAAGAATTTTATTGTTTTATTTGCTCACCTGACCCAAAGGGTCAGTATGAGCTATTGCCATCACTTGGCATCCACCGTCAGTCGTCCATCAATTTTTTACATTGCTACCTTCTCCTCTGAATCAAATGAAGCAAATTATGATGTATAGAAGGTACTTTAAAAAAAGTCACATTTTTGTTTTCTCTGAAACTACTGAAGCAAATTCAACCAAACCTTACAGGAATGTTGTATGGAAGATTTTGCAACGATTACTTTTTTCGTTCGGATCCGATGAAACACGTGGTCGTCAGGAAAGGAACTTTGGTTTAAATTAAACAGTACTTGAATAAGCATATTTTCATTTTCTCTTCTGAAACCATTGAAGCAAATTCAACTCTTAAGAGGAATGATGTATGGAATATCCTTTACAAAGATTGGTCATTTCGTTCTGATCCGATAAAAAAAGCATAACTGACAGTGCAGAACATATTTTAACATTGCACCTTATGGGAAAATCCTCACTTTACCTGCAATAAAAATATTGAAGGAAATTTAACTAAGCTGTGTATTGAAGGTCCTTGAAAGATTGCTCATTCAGGTTAGATCGGACAAAATTCATGGCTTCCAGCCATGAACATATTTTATCATTCGACCTATGAGAAAATCATTTTTTCATCTTCTCCTCTAAAACTTTTGAAGCAAAATCAACCACGTAGCTGAACATTAGAACCAATTGAAAAACAAAAAACAAGAAACAAAAAACAAAAAAAAAACATCAGTTTTGCAATCAGCATTTACATGGCGTAGAAGCATTTTGTCAGATGAGCGATACAGGCTCAGTCTCTGAGAATCTAGTTTACTATCACATATACAAAACCAGACATTTGCCGACTCAAGCATACATTTTTTTTTTTTTTAAACTACATAAACTTATCGAAAGTGTCATTATGTGTACTGACACTTGGCTATTTGCCTATCATATATTCGTGTGTATTAACCTCATTTCAGTTGGTCATTTATTAAAAGTATTACCCTCTATTTCTATATCAACATCAATTGTATTAACACGTTAAGATGTTCCTCTCATACACAGATAAAACGACTATACTCTGCACATTTAATTGTCTCTAGTACTGCAAGGCTATTAAAGGGTGGTATAACCCCCTTTTTGGACTTATTTTGGGTGTGCATTGGACATAAACACTTGGGTCCATAGACTTAAAAGTAATTGTATTTCCAGTTTCTTTTTTTAGATAAAAAATGGACTCTTATTTGGTCCTACTCTGGACTCAAATGGGGGAAAATATACTCTCATTACATCTTCCTGTTAATCATCTTTGAGATACTGATTCTCTTGATTTTTTTGATTATTAACTAGGCCCACATTTAAACATGTGCGTTCCATTGTTACAGATAACACGTCGATACTCTGCATATTTCATCGAATCCCTTAACACAAAGCTTTTGCATCAACCTGTCAATCATCTTTGAGAAAATTAATTGAGAAAACTTATTTCCGTGCATGTTTTTATATACTAATTGGGTTTATTCTAGGTCAACTTCAGTGTTTACGACTTTGTCCGAAAATTAACAGAAATACAGAAAGACGTATTGAATCTAAATCCAATTGCCAGGCTCGGGGAATTGGCAATAGTAGAACTACGTCAACTACCTCATGCGAAGGAGACAAAAATTTCCTAGCATACAAAACATCATAGAAACAGTATTATCACTAGAAACTCATCTTAGACACCCATTCCTCCCCGTGCAATGGCATTCTATCATTAACTAATAGTTGTATGTAACCGACTGACTGTTATTTAGACATGCGACTGAATTTACTGTGTACATGGACATGCAGTTTCGTATGTATGGGTCACACGTAGATAGACGACACTTTCCAAAATGCATCTATCGACATGCCCCTGGTGATACCATTATTGAAATTAATAGAAAAAAAAAACGAATAGATCGTGAGACAGTCCAATCATAAACAAATATCTGTGACACCAATTTGCGATAGTCTACAACCTGATGAACTAATGTAAATAGAACGAAGGATAACATCAGCTTGTAAAGATGACTGACGTCATACCGAGAGGAATACAACGGATCGTCGTTTACCGCCAACATATTATTGTGTGGTACATTTTGACAGATTTCTTAATATCTTAAAAATTAACACATGGACCCCAACCCCATTTTTCCGAAGTTGTAAGAAGAGGTCACCGAGAGAAGCATTGCCAAAATATGAAAGTAAAATCAATAGTCCTTTTTTATACCCCCAGAATCGAGGATTCGGGGGCATATAGTTTTTGGTCTGTTTGTCTGCAAAAAAACTTTAACATTGGATATATCTTTTGAATGGTTAGTGATAGAAATTTCATATTTTGCATGTGTATTCCTTGTGGCAAGATCTTTAAATCGGTACTAGAATATTTGACATCATGACCTTGACCTTAACAACCTTAAAAATACCTAACTTTATCATTTCTTATATCTTTTTACGGTTAGTGATATGATGAGGTATATTTTGCATATGGGTTTCTTATGACAAGACCTTTCAGATTGTCCCAAATATTGGACCTGGTGACCTTGACCTTGTCAATTGAACAACTGAATAAATACTTTAACTTTTGGAATGTCTTTTGAATGGGATGTGATATCGCTTCCAAATTCGCTTGTGCAATCCTTGCGGAAAGTCCTTTCATTAAGTAACATAATATATGACCTCGTGACCTTGACCTTGAAATGAAACGAAATTATATTTTGATTTATTTTATATATAGAAAAATTCTCAAATTTAACTACGAGAAAATATTTCTTTATACCTGCTGCAAAAAGAGATCTTTTATATTATACCCCACAGTTCTACACTTAAAGCAGCAATTTGTATATCCTTTAAATGCTAAGAGACTGTGTTATCATTTTTTAGGTGTATTTATAAAGTAACCCTAATAGCATTGT
This sequence comes from Modiolus philippinarum, assembly GCA_002080025.1. Lineage (NCBI taxonomy): Eukaryota > Metazoa > Mollusca > Bivalvia > Mytilida > Modiolidae > Modiolus > Modiolus philippinarum. Next base: position 56,856 of record MJUU01001002.1, read on the forward strand.
TTGCTTATTGTGTTTTCTCTGTTTCTTATTATTTTCAAATTTCCCATGACAGGTATTAATATAAATATATGAATGATTGGGCTTGTTGCATAAAATAATATCCAGTTCTGTTTTCTTCACTTCTCTTTTTTGCATATCTAAACAACAAATTCACCAATAGGAATATCTGAAGAATTTGTATTTAATAAAGATCTTTTATATTATTCAGCATAGTATCTACATTTAAAATTTTTAACATTTTGTAGATATTTTGAATGGTAAGAGAATGTATTTGTATTTCACAGTATGATGACTTATTGCCTTGTGTTTACTGTTTCTTGTTATTTTTCAATTTCTGATGACAGATAAATGATTTGGGATGTTACTTAAAAAACACTTATTATTTTCAACTATGAAGATTATATAAAAATATCTCTTATGCAATCAGATGATTAAAATACTGATAGAACTGATCTGATGCTAAATCAAATAATCAAAGTACTAATATCACGGATAGACAGAAACACAATGAGTTAATTTCATTGGGAATGGAGGTGAAAGTTGTTTCACTTCTTGATAATGTCCGATCTGCCGTGGGTGTCCTTTTGGCAACTTCTGTGTTTGCATCAAAACACAATCATTAAATTTTCATTTGCCAGAATGTATAAATACATACATGTATTAATTTCTCAGACGCACATAAATTTATGTTCATTCTTGCCTGCATCACGGGGGCATAGTGTTTCACAAAACACATCTGGTTATATATCGATTTAAATTCATGAATTAGCTCTAATATAGCATTACATGGACAAAAATACGAAATAAGGTGTACATTGGATGTGCTTAATAAATGTATGCTTTAAATGATGAGCAATACAGATAAAAATAAACATAACTAAAATTTGCAAAGTACTCTGGAAATTACAAAAAAAAAAACTCAAAATTTACAGCAAATTAGCGATCTTCAACACTTGATATCTCTAAAAGTACATCTAAGTCATACAGGTATATTTTTTTCATATTTTGAATCCTCATATCAAAATTGACATAAAAAAATGTTCAAAAAGCAATATATGGGATCTATAAAGTATCGTTGGTCGTTTAATGAAAAAAAAAACGTATCCGATCTGGTTTGGTAATTCTGTTTGTAGAAAAAATCAAAAGTGTCTAACAGAACGGATTTCACTTCTATATTTCATGAATCATTTTACTATCACCGTAGTATACTCTGTTTAGCTGAGTAAATAACCAAATCAGAATGCGGTCTCGTTAAAAGTCTATATCATCAAAGATATCAACCAGTCTGATAGCCTAGTTCATTGAAAAGTTCGTAAATCAAAAAGGTATATAGACAATAGTGTTGCATGCAGCTCTATATAATATGAATGATAATGTGTTGGTAAGGTGAGCTGCAAAGGTAGAATATATGATTCCGAATGCCAACAGTGATGAAAATCATCTTTATAATCCTGTTAACATCGGAAAATCAAGCAAGGTCTACGGCTGGATTTGAACCCCTGCTATGTTGTCATCTATGGCAACACCGCCTGCACAATTGTCCAGCGCCCTAAACCACTAGGTCGTAGACCTTGCTGGATTTTCCGATGTTAACAGGTTTAAAAAGATAATTTCCATCACTGTTGGCATTCGGAATCATATATTCTACCTTTGCAGCTAACCTTACTAACACATTATCATTCATATTATATAGAGCTGCGTGCAATACTATTACCTATATACCGTATGAATCTTACCTGTTGTAACATTATCCTTCTTCTATCTATTTCCTACCCATCTAATGTTCATCGTGTATTATGTTACAACTCTAGATTTCCTACGAAGAGGAATGGCTACCGAAAGCTATATTTTAATATAGCCTAGGCGGCCTAGTGGTCTAGGGCGCTGGACATAGTGCAGGCGGTGTTGCCATAGATGACAACAAAGCAAGGGTTCAAATCCAGCCGTAGACCTTGCTGGATTTTCCGATGTTAACAGGTCTATAAAGATGATTTTCATCACTGTTTGCATTCGGAATCATATATTCTACCTTTGCAGATCACTTTACCAACACATTATCATTCGTTAATCAAAACCCTGTTTGGTGAGTAGGTCCAATAAAAGTATTAACTAATCTTGTAGTTCAGTACTCGTTTTGTGACTATCGAAAAAAAACTATATGTAGCACATTGTTCTAAATTGCCGAAAATATAGTTCTTTCCATAAAGTGTAGTTATACTTACCTAGATTGTAACTTTCCTATCAAATGAAGGTACAAACACTCTTCCCTTCCGGCTATCACTTGTCCTAACAATACACAAATTAAAACCCTGAATAAAAATTAGTGCAGTGTCACAGTTAACAGTAACGTAGTTGCATTAGTCTTTAAACTTAATAGACATTTCACGAAATGAGAGGACATCGGACTGTGAAAAACGATGTCGACAAAATATGGGTCATCTCAACAGCTTTTATTGTCAGATAGTAATTATGAATATTATGAACACTATAGCATTGACAATGTGCTATATTTTAATTGTTTTATGACTAAGAAGAACTTTTAGACTCACCATCAACAATATTTAACCCTAAATTAAGCACGCACTGTTCTGCTTTTTCTGATTTGAATTATAATGACCGACAAGTCGAATCGACCGTACACTTTTAAATATTTTCTACCCATATATAACAACATAAGGAAACATAATAAGTGATATGGCTAAAACACACAAATATACTGATTTCCATAAAACCTTCAAAATTTGTATTGTGACCAATTTTTTCATTGGGTTCAATGATTACAAAATAGATAGTATAATCATCAAAGTAGGGTCCAGGATTT